>JACCPG010000581.1:103327-128727 GCA_016069955.1 Drepana arcuata
TTAAAACCCTTCCAATGGATCTTAAGGGTAGATATACAACTCTGCAGCTCTCCGTTGCGGTTTTCCCTGGAGAGTAGCATGGAGTTCTTCAAGAAGGGTGTGAAAAGATTCCTGCAAGGTCGGCAACGCGCGAGTGATACCTCTGGTGTTGCAAGCGTCCATAGGCGGCGGTAACCGCTTACCTTCAGGCGGACCGCATGCTTGTTTGCATTACAAGTGGTATAAAAAAAAATAATAACCAGCCCCTTGGCAAACGAAGCTGCATGCGCTGCGTCTCTTGCTATAGAACCAGTGCCGTATGTCACACTGTTGTAAGTATACTAGTTACAGAAGGGTTCCATAACGAACCATTGATGGTTCGTTACGGAACCCTTCTTTAATGAATGGAACCTTAACTTTACTTTATTAAGGAAATCCTTAACTTCTTTACAACAAAATTTTCTGTGAGTAATGTAAGGTAGTTATTATGTGTTGTTTTTACTCTCCCATCTCTATCAACATTTGAGTGCGATAAGTATTTAATTCGCATAGGCTTTTAAGATATCTTTTTACAGGAATTATTATGATTTTTTAATACCTTTAATGACTGCTAACAGTTAATGAATATTTACCTATAATAACAAATATTAAAGTAGATTAATATACATAGAAGATCTGGTTTAAATCGCTGGGCTAACCAAACAATAAAGTTGAAGACAAAGTGACCGCCAAATCGTTGAGACACGTTTTTGTATTGTAATCATCTATGCAAATGTGACAAGAGATACTATGAGTAACGTATGTATTATTTGATAGTCAGCCTCCTAGGATAAATTGTATATCATTTACTCTTGGTCACGTCCGGCAATGTTGCGTCGCGATCACACGATTGAAAAAATTACGCTAAACGTTTCGTCGCCGTAGGGCCACTATTTATTCTGACCATTTTATGCGTGTGAAACCGTGTTTCACACACATAAAATTGTATTTATTAGATAGATTGTTTTTAATACTTCATCCTATGTGTTAATCCAGTGACTAATCCTACTTTGTGCCAAATTTCATCCAATTCCATTCAGTAGATTTTAAGTTAAAAAGGAAGAGAAACAAAATGTTATGCTGGTTTGTGTACGCTTCAAAAACTCAAAAAGTTCTGCACCGATCGAGCTGAAATTATAGCATGATATATAATCCGCATTAAGGGTTGTTTATATCTATTTTTTGCATCAGTCAAATATCCACAGCGAAGCGTGGCAGGGTACAGCTAGTTTATAATATTAAGATTACGTTCTATAAAAAAATAGCTCTATATAATTATTCTCCTCTTGTTTATCCTACTTATAATTGTTCTTTCATGTGGATTTGAAATATCATTGGCGTAGTTTTCCAATGTATCTATGGCATCGTCGTAATTACATTTGGATTTCTTAGATTGTCAGATTCCTTTGTAAATTATCCAACTTCCAATTAAGTGGGCACTATTTTTGGGTTGAAATTATTGTCTTGCTTCGAGTTACTTTGTAAATATATTTTCAATTAAACCGTGTGCCTAAATTGGATACGTGTACTGCACATGTTGAGGATTGATGTCGGTGTGATCTGAATGATTTCGTGTATGACGACAGCTCTGTGATCTGTCTAATGTCAGATGTGTGCATTGAATAACGTAAATGAAATAAGTACCTGTATAACTCAATTCATAAATTCAAGAGCTTTTCAATACATTTCCTTTCATTTGCTTTTGTCCAGCGCAATCTTTTTGACCTCCCTATACATCCATGAGAGATACTCAATTTAGAGACATTAATCATGGAACTCAAAACAATGAATGTAAGTTCACAGCAAATTCGCTAGATCTTAAATCATGCAAACACATGCGTCCTTGAAACTTCGGACATGCAAGCATACATGTGAATGTGCTATTGGATCATCGGATCAAGAACACGATAGACGCACTAGTCTAGTTTCTGCCGTGAGAAGTATTTAGAGCAAAGGTTTATTTCTGTTGTCACCGTAACCACAACTGGCCACGCGGCTTATATTTGGGTTATTAGTGACGCAAATAGCTGTGATATACTCGTTTAAATTTGGCTCACCACTCCTGAAGGGCTATCGTTGTTAATAGGTCATTAATGTCTTCGAAAGTTAAATCACAAGGTTTGGATCACGACGTCCTAAGCGTGTAAACACGCCCGCACAAAGTATGCGTTCGTGAATACATCTTTGCGCTGCGTTTAGATTTATTTTCGTTTTAATGCGTGATGGGATTTGTGCGTTCTCCATGCGGCAAGTTTTGTAGTTAATAAGTTTTAATTGCATGCTTTTACTTTATGGAATTAGGCAAGGTTTCGTTTCCTGCTGTAAATGTATCATAAAATTAATTATGTTTGCAAAAATCGAATCGAATAGAAAAAGTGCGACTGTCCAATAAGTCTATGTATTAATATTAGGAATATAATTCCAGACAGTAAAATGACAAAATAGATACGATAATGCCTGTAGTAATTATAAACTGAGTCGCTGATATTAACACATCACCAGAATTAAATGTATATTAAATTTATTGATTTTTTTTGGTAAAATACAAGTAATTTTAAGTTTTCAGGTATCCAACTCACGTATCAGGTAAAGTTAGTGCATGGTACGGCTCGTTTGATAGTAAGCAGTGGTCTACTAATTGAAGGTTGAGTACCAACTGCCAATCACTCTTATGTTTTTGTTTTTGTGAGATAAATTATGAGACTGACAGACATATAGACTGCCGTTGACAAATTGATGACGGGAACATATTTTACTCTCGTGTATTATATTAACATTGCGTTAACAAACATTGCGTTAACAATTTCTATATTGCATTAATTTACGCACATATCCGTAATACAAAACACTGTGGTATGGCCAACCCTAGCGTTGGACAGACACACCTGGAAACCATGGGGGACCTCCCTTGGAAACCATGGGGGACCTCCCCTATGGTTTCCAGGTCCCTTGTCGAGAAGTGGATGTACCAGGTAGCATACCTTATCCGAAACGAAGAGAAGTTTCGGATAAATATGATCATATGTGATGCCTTCTAAGCCAACGCAGTTTTTAAGCAATCTCGAAATATAGGATCCCATTTCTTCACCGTACACCATGAATTTTATGTGTTGATGATCTGTTCCCTGGTCATAAAATATGAGAAAGACGCTTTGATGTGTGCAGTAGGTGTTCCTGTTTATGTCAACAATTAGCGTTGCCAAAGAGCCGGCCGTGAAGACATCACCTCAGTGCCAGCTTCGCGGATATTTTGCTTTATTACATTTATAAGTGGGAGTAGAACGTAATAATCAAGTTCTTTTGACAACTTCGTATCTTTCAATCTTCAAAACTTTCATGTTTTTTCAAGTTCGGATATTTTTATTATTTTAAGCCATGTATTTTACACATTGAGGAAATATCCATTTAAAATTATGCGTATTTAAACATCAAATTATTGATATATATCTATCAACAGCAAACAATGCCAAGTCATAATTCGCAAACGCGGTCACATTGAACAGATGGATGTCTCGCGTGCCCATTTATATATTTTATTTTTGTAGCTCATCAAGGCCCCGGCAAAACTAGCAATTGACATATATCAGTCTGTTTATGAGGTAAGTAGTTTATTTCTGTATAATGAGATCGACGTATTGGATACGAACCTCGCGCAGTCGAGCAGGTCCGAGTTGGCCCTGAAGGGGGCTCCACCGCCGGGCGCTACGAGCGCCAGCAGTGGCAACAGCAGCCACATGGCGGCTACGGTCGCCTCGGCCCGGGCCAGCTCTCACCTCGCGACCACACTTTCACTTCACTCACTCGCCGTGCGCACATCGTCACTCGCGAGGTCAGGGAGGGCACATCACCTCAACAGGCCAGCTCCACGTGCACTTCCGGAGGTCGCAGGCCGAGCTGCGAGGATGAGCGAGCGTTGCGCGACAGTGCGCGACTGCGGCGGCGGCCGTTATCGCGCCGCAGCGGGCGCGGTCACGGGCGCAACCTTCGCTTCCGCGCGATCTCACCCTGTGACGCGCTGGCGGAAAAACTCACGCTACGCTTTCAGCTACGTACTGATCAGGCAGCGTGTGCGACGGTACACGAACATAAACCTATCATATACACATTTCGTTACGAAACTAGTTCTTCTAGCCGCCACATTTGAGGGTCGCGTGGCGCGCACGCTCCTACTATTTGCGTCCAAATTACACAAGTGATTATGACGAAATATTATGATAAAATTTATGCCTCGGTGTCGGTGGAGCGATGCGTAGTGCTTGCGTGACAGCTTCTGCCGTGCCCATCGTTAGATGGCAGTTGACTTTCGCAAATCTGTGCGTTGTAGGCAACTGTAACAAAAGCGAATAAACTGCTAACAGGATTTTAATTTCCAGGGTCGCATTACCTTTGGTATTTCAAACAGGTTTTAATGCGTCCTCTTTATTAAACTGACATGTATGAGAAGAACATACAAACAATATTCCCGAGGTACCTATTAGTAGTCATGAACACTGACCTATAATTGTGTTCCTCAAGCGAAACTGAGCGTTATGTTCCCAAATTCTAGACGAGAGAGTTAACGAGCATGTAGTTAAACAATATCAAATTTGCTTTTGTTTAAATCACAAACTGTCCTGAGGGGATACAAGGCTTCGCGTGCAGCATTCGCGGATTTATTTAATTTGGCCACAACGTCAGCGGTACACGCAGATGTAGCGAGTACGATGGAAAATTGATTCCAATGGCATTCACGACGATCGGCTTATCGTACCGATCAGGTTATAGTTTGTTTTCAGTCAGCCCTTCATCGCAACAATGTTTTGCAGGTATTTTTAGATAATGACAAATCTAATTTCAATTTATAGGTATCGTATTTAGCCTTGAAGAAAATTTGAATCTATTACAAATGCCTACCCTTACCCTTTTAAGGATGGCGTGAATATATTATGGTCGTCCACTGACAGAATACCCTAGTGGTTACATGGCTCTTATGGACCTTATGCTGCCTGATACTGTAGAACCCGGATGCTAGGACGTGGGGAAAATAGCCCGTTGAATGGACAGACCTATTAGATTCTATAGATGTTGCTTCAATAGATATTTTGCGTATGATATTTGCTGAAACAAAATACTTATGACCATGATTGGGTCGCGAAGACTTACAATCGCGAACTGTGGAATGAGCTCCCCGTTATGGTTTTCCCTGGAGAGTAGAGTATAGAGTTCTTCAAGAAGGGTGTGAAAAGATTCCTGCACGGTCGGCAACGCGCGAGTGATACCCCTGGTGTTGCAAGCGTCCATAGGCGGCGGTAACCGCTTACTATCAGGCGGGCCGCATGCTTGTTTGCCACTCTAGGGATATAGAAAAAAAGGTCGTTTTCAGATAATGCCGGACTACTGTCTTTTTATTTTTTGAGTTGAGGCCCGTATTAGGTACTTATTAAGCTTGTTTTATTCACCACTCGTTCGAAAAATATGCTTAGGGGACCGAAAAGACACTGGTTAGGAATCCGTATTTTTGTAATATGCATGTAACATTTGAACAGCTATAATGTATGATGATGATACCTAAATATTTACGCCTTCCCACAACTCTCCGAAGAGGTAGGAATATATATTAAGTGGTTTCACATATATTAGGGTACTAACGTGATATATGACTTAATTTCTTACAGGTATGCAATTTCCCTCACGTTATTGCTGATTGTCAATTACCATCACTGTCATTATATATTACTAAATTCAGAAAATAATCATTGGGTTCTTTAGAACGCCGGTTTACATGCAATATTGATTTCGTAGGCAGCTAATAAACCACTCGGTCACTACAGCATGTTATTTTAATTTCTTATATCCAATCTGGTGATTATAGTGACCCAAATTGAATGAATCTCTAAATATCTCTGAATAGTATAATGAAACTCCGTAACTCAACATATGAAATACCAATTCTGTATTTATCTTACTCATATTATAAATGCAAGTTTGTTTGTTACGCTTCCACGTAAAAACTACTTAAGAGATCACTATAAAACTTTGTACACATATTCTTGGAGGTATTAGAAGTAACGTAGGATACTTTTTATTGAAAAAAAAAAAAAACATCATTACGAAAGATAAAAAAGCCGTCCACGCCGACGAAGTCGCGGGCACAGCTAGTATTAAATACAGATGCCTTGATACATTGTGTCCTTAAGCTTATTATTAGGCATATTATATTCAAATTTACACGTGTGTATGTGGGTGTGTGGTGATTGGTCATAGTTATATCTGGTATCAGATATTACACATAGTAAACTTAGACTACTTTCTTGCAGTAAAGATAAATCTGTAATCCTGAAGATAATCTTTTTGTGTTGTTTAAGCATACTAGACGCTATGGCATTATTATGAGGTATAAATGCCTTTATTTTTCAAGACCAAAAATGAGACTGATAGGTCCTTCGCACTCTCGAATTATGTTAGCCATAGCATAGCATAGCATAGTCAGTTTAAGAATAACTACTAACTAATATGACACTATGCGCATCTATGTTCTAAATTCCATTTTAGAACTGGTTTTTTTCTCACTCATGATTGATCATGATTGATCATGATGCTTTTCTGTAAGTAACGAAACTTTGTTTATGATGACCGTGAAATACATATATTGAATGCAGCAGTTGAGTAAGTAACATGATGTAACGTCAGTTGCATTTACTTGGCTTCACTCTGTCCCCGCTTGGTAAGCGATCTTTGGTGACATACTGACTATGATATATATATATATATATATAACATATTTATTAAACATAGAAAGAGTTCAAAGATCCGTACTAAAAGTCATGTTTCGTAAGCTTTTCTGTTACCCAACGAGCAAACTGTACTCTTTGGCCAATTTACTCACAGTTAGACAAATGTATATTAAGCATGCAACAGTTTATACACACACATTACTCAAATATGATAGAGAGAAAACTTATTGAAGGAGGTGGAACTATGTCTGCCTTACAAAAACTTTTAACACATAATTTATAAGGATATTTAATTGTTCGAAACCAAAAAATCATAATTATAAAAAAAACTACAAACTTACTTTTACAGACTAACCAGAACATGCGCAAAAGAAACTAACGATACTGAACAACTTCTAACTGTTACATTTCATTCAAATACATCCACGCAAACACACACACACATTTACATACGAAATACGAATTGTTATTTGCCGCTTTATATCCTCCTGGCTCTCAAGATATGGCTTATACCTAGTTTGAGGGGTACATTTATATCAATTAAATATTGTTTATTCTAATTAATAAAGAAAATCAAAACGTAGGTATAAACAAAATATCTTGTTTATGACATATATATCATATTATACAATCGAAAAGATCTAACTATTTCTTGTGCTAAAATTATTTGATAAAATTATGGTATGATATGAACACTGAAAAATATTATTGAACGCAATATATAACATTACACTGATCATTATCAACGTTTACAAGGCGAAAAGTCTGTTAGAAGAAAAAATACTAAGACTTACCTCAAGACCGACTACACTCAAGGTTCCCTAAAGGGGTTGGTAGATGCCTATGCGGCATATATCCTCACGCCTTCCCACAAAGTTCCCCGACGGGGTAGGCAGGGGTGTTCCAATGGTATAATAACTTGGCCTACTGACATAATCACTGACTACTGGAATAATTGGTAAAAGGTTGCCTGGAATAGAGGAAAAGGGACCTATATTAAGAAAATCTATTCTTTTTTGAGATCGACATTTTCGTGATGTAAATCGCGGGCAAAAGCTAGTAATAGAAGCATACAAGGGCCATGGAACCGGGCATCTCTGTAATTACCGCGGGCCGGCTGTCCCGACTCGTCTTGACACAGCCAAAGTAGTAGTTAATTTTGTTTCAACCTTGGTGTCCAACACGTGCATGAAAGCTTTATACAATATATTTTCTGAAAAATATGAATACATAACTAATGACAGACAGTCAACCTAACAGAGCTCAAACAATACATTTATTCCTTGGCTATGTATATCGAGTTTCAAAAGGAAAATATTTCCTCTCAAGCGTCTGTTGCGTCGGCTAGACGGGCCCGGGACGTCACTAAGCTCGTCGCTATTCACGTGCGTAGGTCGATTTTTAATGTTTGGCCTGTGGCCAGGTGTTTTGGCGGTCTTTGTCAATGTTGGTTTTATTAATACATACTCATTGTTGTTCTGGCTGCGAGGTTAGCGACTTCTTTTCATTGTTTGCCCTTTAATTTGATAACAGTTGCTGCCGTGATGGCTGTATGACTTAAGTTACCTGAAATTTTGTTGCAGGTTCAAACTGGTATAAAGACATTAGTAAAATGCCTGAGACACTGATGATACCCTCACGATCAGTCACAGTAACACCTAAATAGTAATGTTAAAGTATTCATTAAACGTTTTCAGACAGATTTGCCCTATGGAATATCATCACGCGGAGGCCCTCATGAGCTGAGAGAGCGAATAGAGAATAGATCTAGTGTTTACAATCCACTATGTATTAAACCACTGGTAGGTAAAGAGTTTTTCCCTAGAGAGTAAAGCATGTAGTTCTTCGAGGAAGGGTTGGCAATGCGCGAGCGATTCCCTTCGTGTTGCAAATGTATAGCCGGCTGCATCCGCCTACAACCAAGCAGACCGCATGCTTGTTTGCTGCCCTGGCTTTATATCCAAACGTCACGCTGTACGGTTTTGCCACAGTCAAAATGTCTGACAATCGAGATGGTGGTTCTCTACATTTCGCTCCCCATGGTCATTATTCTGCAACTGCCCTTCACCGTCTGTCATTCTGTATGTTTGGTTTGTATTTTTTTAATATGTCTAAGTTCGTTAAAACGTCCACAGGCGATAATGTGTTTGCACGATCCGACAACGAAGTTCCAGGTCGAGCAAGCTAAGTGATTCCTGTCTAGGATTGTGTAACGTCGTCTGGCATTTAAGAAATGTGATTATTTGGGCGGTTGTAACGGATGATCAAAATTAATCCGCCTTGCGAATGCGTGCCAGCTCACGGAGTGCGCACGCGCATTGTTTCCCAACCCCGGGACTTAAACTTTTCTCTTTAGATATATCCGAGGACATTGCTGCTAGCTATAATCGTGTTGTATCTGTGTGGCTATGCCTCGGCCATAAGGTTAATAAAATGTCTACATTAAATGATATTGTAACGAGCCGATGTTCGAACACTGTAGATAACGAAGAAAACTATTATGGGAACCAAAATAAACATTTTTGTTTCTGTCAGTATGGTTTTGCATCACGTAAAAACTATACATGGAAGAGAATGCGAGGTCTAACTTAAAATACTCACGGTCCCTAATTTGTTGCAGGAAAATGGGAACCAATAAGCCGCGCTGCTTTCGTGTTCCAGATTTTTTACCGAAGCGAAGCTGGACCGCTCAGTAAAAGGGTTTCTTCATTGACCTTTTCTTGCGTATATGGATTCGTAACGTGAGGGGGAAGTTAAACTTCGTTAGCACAATAAGTAAAGGTTTAAAAAGCGAAGTACGTAGCCAACGCATTCCGCTCTTCAGACCCTAAATTACGATGAAAACCTTACTGCATCATCAATAACTACTTAGGGGTTACTTTTAAGGTCACCTTCACATTAAAAAATATTCTTGTGAGTAAAAAATGTGTGAAAGAGTAATAAGATACAATTTAAAATTCATTAAAAAAACTGCTTTGCCCCAAAGCTCCAGCCGCGACCTTTAGTATACGTGTTTTTATTCTGGCGTGATTGAGTAATAAACATCCATACATCCTCACAATGTGTTGCATTTATAATATAAGTAGAATATTCGACTTCAAAATGTTTGAGTGTGAGATAGAAAGAGGGAGAGTGAGTTCAATCATACTTTGGTATACACAATAAGATAAAGCATGACAAATTAAAACCTGTTGAAACAGACATTACTTAATTAAAAATCATTTCATCATGCATTAATTAACTGGAGTTTTCATATAATTATTATTTTTTCCTAGTTATATTTTGAGTCGGGTGCACCGTGTGCCAAGTTTGTCGGGCGAAGTAATGAGACGAACAACTGTTTGAAGCTAATAGGCATTCAAGCAGTTCATATATTTCAATCTGATATGCCAAGTATTTATAGAACTAGCGGGAATGCAAGCGATTTGCACCAAATCCTGGCTTATAGCGAGTTCGGGCGTATATTAATATGTTGTAGCAATGAGGAGATCGCAACTAGCGCGATCAGCAATTGGCGTGACGCAAGTATGATTGTAAAGATGAAGACATAATGTTACGTACCAATGATTTATGAAACTCATATACAGTCCGAAAGTCTTTGGAAGGCAACTTTATAAGGAGGTGTGGAGACAGAGATTAAAATATAGGTTATATCAGATACCTGTAAGCACTTGGATACCAGTCAAGAGCGTCAAATACCCCTGCATTTGACGATCTTCAGAATTTTGTCGGCGATTCTATGCTGCTTCCCAGTGGAGGTTCTAAGTAGAGGTTCCAAACCATTTGTGACACAGTATAGCGGAGAGTGTTCTATAGAATCAAGCGGGCCGCTTTGTTGAGTCTTTACCACTTCAGTGTTATTTAAATCGCTCTTTTTTTAATTTACCTGTAACTTCGGTTATAGACAGTAAAACTGTGTAGATATCATTGTATCAGCTTGAAATTTGGTCTTTGTTATAAAATATTAAGGGAGAGGTGGCCGAGTGGTTAGAGCAGTTTTCTTTGAATTCAAGATTCAAGCCTCGTTTAACTACAATTATTAAGGAAAACATGAAGACCCACGCTTAACATGACATTCAGAGACGTCGGTACGAATAGTTGTAGTGTAGTTGACAGTTCGAAATACATATATAAAATAAACAAGTTAGGTACGTATAGTTTACAAATTCGTATAAAAGCAGCCCGTAACTCGAACAAAGGGTTGCATTACAGAGTGCCGGTGGATCGACCATTGTTTGACATTAAAGCAGTGACGTAAAGCTGTGGCTGCCCTTGACAATGCCGTCTTTTCGTACCAGTCTCAAATATTATATTCAGATTATCAAATGCCATAAACATATACATCAATATGATTGCTCGTAGTCTTATTCTATAAGTATAAAACACTAGCTGTCCCAGCTTTGCCCGGGTGAAAAAGTAAAATTTCCTGAAGCACGATCGCATCGCCACCTATCGTGAATTCAATCCAATTGTGAATCTAAACCATTCTCGAACCACCTGAAGACACACAGAAAATTTTATTAAAATCGGTCTTGCCGTTTTTGATTCTATAAATTATATATAGAGGATATATAGACAAACATTCATTTTTATATATATAGATTAGAGTAGGCGAGTTGTAGGAGGGTACGACGGATTCAAATTTCCAGTTACCCGATTTGGTCAGTAGGCAGGCCGTCTAACAGAAGATAATGGACATGCTCGGAGGGATTTTCTGAGCTGCTAAGGTTATCAGAACACAATGACTGTGCTAGCATGGAGGAAATGGGTAGTGGGTTTAATTTGATATGTGTGTGTAAGTAGATAGATTCATCTATTGTCCAAATGTATAAGTATTAGGTAACGCCTGTGTGTGTCTTTGCCTACCTATTCCAAGAATTCGGGTATGAACTGACCTTTAACGTGCATTAAATAAACCTGATTGTTCTGTTTGCCATGGAAACATTGACAGCAAGATGGCAAAAGGGCTTGCCGGTGCCAACCGAAATTGAATTCATAATTTATAAGCCAGACAAATGTCAGCCTTGGCGTTAGAATTTTAAAGTTCAATATGTGTGGTCAATATTTTTTAAAGCCTATCAATATATTTTGATTCAGTGCACAGCGCGACCTATGTGAAATTTTAAGGTCTATCTTTATTAGTATCGATAAATGTAGCCAGACATTACAATAGAAAGGCATTATTTTGCTATTGTAAAACGCGCCAATTATCTATACCAATGTCAATGACCTGTAAACTGTACCTAGTGGATATACTTAATCAAAAAGTTGATAACAGGCCTTTATCAAACTTCAAACATTCAGTAAGCATAAGCAAACTAAACGTTACGTATTATGTGAATTTCAAGTACGAAATTACATTATGGACACATTTATTTGACCATAAATAACAGTTTAAAACTTTACCATGGCAGAATGGAACTTAATCGCATTAGTTTTATATACATGTAGGTATATAATATTTTTAATGCCTACATATTTTTTTAGTACACTTAAAATGGCTTGTCTAGGGTTGAAGAGTCCCCTTAATAATTCTAGTAGGACGTTTAAGTTGATTCGTAGAAACCTAACGCGATAGCTTAGCAATCAAGTCCTGATTGTGAATGAAAAGATAAAAAAGAAAAGTTATATTCTCTATTTAAAAAATGTGCCGTGGTGGCCGAGTGGTTCGAGCAGTTGCCTGCGACGCAAAGGTCGCAAGTTCGAATCCCGACTGTACCAATGATTTTTTCTGAACTTAAGTACAGTGATTAGTCACACCACGAGCTTTACGGTGAAGGAAAACATCGAGAGGAAACCTGCATTCGTCTGAGAAGAAATTCAATGGCGTATGTATAGTCGTGCTTGAGTAACGGCGATGGACTCGCCATCTGTCACGTTTGCACCTAATATACCTCTGGCGGAAAGTGGGTGTGTGGGTATTACCTATACACCTCTGCCTACCCCTTCGGGGACCCTTGTGGGAAGGCGTGAGGATATATTATATTATTATTATATAAAAAATGTCGAGACTAAAAGCTGCCACCTTAGCATTTCGTAGATGCTAAGCAAACACAGCTAAAGATACCAATTCCATTAACAGTATACAACCTCCGAATTTGGTAATAAAATTATTGTAGTCCACAGAGCGCGAACGAAAGATATTCCTTAATGTATTATTTATAAAGAAATACAGTATTTTAATGTATGGACGAGTTCGCTACAGTGAAATAACTCCACCTTACTTACTTGAGAGTACTCGCGTGTTCAGACCTAGTGATGAGAATTGCTGTGATATCTGTATTCAACAGATGGACTGGTCCTAATTTCTGGAAACCTCACAATACCATATGTTGTAAACCACCTGAGTAGGTTTATATATTTTTTATTACGAAAACGGGAAAAAACTAACGGCCCGTTAGGGTAAGTCGATATTGTAGCACAGGCACTTAAAGATATAGATAGCTCGTTCCTCAGAAAACTATATTATTCAACATTTCAGCATTTCAACGCAGCTTTTGAAGGAAACACAAATATTTTTACTGCTTGATTTTTCTGTAAACTTTATGTTGTTCATTGTTGGTGTAAAACTTCCGCAGTAAAGTTCGTGTGATTCGCGAAACGCTGATACCAAGGACAATGGGTAATGAGGTAGGGCGGCCACGTGCGTGACTGCCTCCAAGGCTCACTCACCAGCCAGTCGTTGATACGTCCTCTTCATTTACATTTCGGCGATCCATTCAATCCCTCAATATGCCAATTATAGTTGTTTACCGAGTTTACGGTTTTGAGTCAGCATTTCTTGCGTTCAACTAAGATTATATAAATGTGGATATTTGGTACAATCTCAGACCAGAGTGGCTGAGCGGAATAGGATGAAATTCACAGAGAGCATAGAGATAGATTATAATGATTGGATTACATATACATAATATGTTTTATTCCAGAAGAATCCTATCCATGGAATCAAATATTTCACGGGTGAAATCGCGAGGTACCGCTAGTTATTCAGTATTCTAAAGTATTCAATATAAAGCTGCAGAGGTAGTGACAAAGGAGGACGGTCATTATGCCGCCTACATACACAAACCGGAGTACTGGCCACATATAAGTTCATTTTAAGGATTAAAAAGAAGTCAGATGCAATTGGAGAGCATAGGAGAGATTGAGGTCCGAATATAAATTTTACCGCATTCTAACATAATATCAAAATAACTACCGTAAATATATTTACATATATTAACTGCTATAAAGTGATAATCCTGACCTAAAAATAAATATTCTCGCAAGGTGGAACCGAAAGAATCAGTTTTAGCATAATTCATTGTACGAAAAATCCGTAATGCCACCAGCGCCATCTCGAGCGCACGTTGAAAACTTAATGGAAAACTGCATTTAAGAAGTCCAAGCTTTATCGTAGTTTATACTTGATGAATTCATTATTATAGGAATGGCGCTAATAGAGTCTTTACAAATAGGTATTCATAAAATTTCTTATTAAAATTTGGATATATATATATTATGTATAAATTTTCATATAAGGCACAATATTGCCTCTGCTCTTTTAACTTAAGTTATGAAAAAATCCTTTAGGTTCTTCAATATCGTGTTTACAAACAAAGATACATATCATCATGTCAAGTCCCTCACGGGGCAGTTAGAGAGTAGAGCGCCATTTCCGTCTATTCTTACAGACCTCTCGCACTACATCCTCATTCATCAATCTTTTCAAACATGCTCGCTTGTTTTGAGTTCTCTTGTCGTTCCCATTCTTGAGATTTGATCTAGGTATTTGGAACTATGGTATATGGTTAACTATGAATATAAATCATACATACATACATACATATCATCACGCCAAGTCCCTAACGGGGTAGGCAGAGAGTATAGAGCGCCAGTTCTCTCTAGACTTACATACCTCTTTCGCTTCGTCCACATTCATCAGTCTCTTCATACATGCTCGTCGGTTTCGAGTACTCTTAACGTTCCCGTCCTTCAGAGTCCGATCTATTTGATCCAGGTAGTTGGAACGTGGCCTTCCTCTGCCTCTTCTTGCACACACTTTTGCTTTGTATATCTGTTTCGTCAATCTTTCTTCACTCATCCTTTCTATGTGTCCAAACCAACGTAACATGCCTTTCTTCATCTTTACAATCACGCCCTCATTCACGCCAGTTGATTTGCGAATCTCTTCATTGCGGATTCGATCTAATATCGTTACGCCGCACATTTTTCGAAGAGATCGCATCTCGACTGCATTCAAGCTATTTTCATACTTCCTCTGACATACCCAGGATTCGCTGCCATACAATAAGGTAGGTACCAATATCGCGTTGTGGACAGCAACTCGAGCATTCTTGCTCAGACTTTTACTGCCCATCAACGCCGACATGGCTCCATTCACCTTATTTCCGGCAGTTATCCTTCTTTCAATATCTTTTTCATACTTTCCATCTCGTGTAAACATGCTTCCAAGATATACAAATTCATTCACTCATTCATTCATTCATTCATTTACTATATAAATCAAAATTAAAATATTTTATTCAACGTAAGGGACACAGAGAACACTTATTGAACGTCACATATTTAACTAAACTAAAACTTTAAACTAAAGTTACCACCGTTTCCAAGAAAAAATACCTACCAGGAGAAGAAACTGTGATTACTAGTTGTCCCGCCCAACTTCGCCCGGGTGAAAAAGTTAAAATTTCCTGAAACACGACCGCAGCGCCACCTATCGGGTCGAATTGTGAATCCAATCCATTCTAGAATCCACCCGAAGACACACAGAAATTTCATTAATATCGGTCCAGCCGTTTAGGAGGAGTTCAATGATAACACAGAATAAATATATATGTTCGGGACAGACTAATTATAAGCTGGATTAACACATAGGATATGTTTAGGAAATACAGAAAGAAAAAACTACAGTTGAAATTAAATTTTACGCGGATACCGCTAGTATATTATAGGTAGCCCATCTAGTATTTTATATTTCTGCTGTCCACCTAACTAACGGCTGCTCTAAATTACGTTTGCGCGGCGTTGCTCTGGGCAAATTTACATTAGCTGGCCAATATTTGCTTTGTCAGTGACTGGTCGCTGAAAGGGCGTTACGTGTAAACTCCTGTCATATTAAAACACATTAAAACTACACAACGGGAGCGACCACAGCGTACATTCAATGGTTTACTGCGCTTAATTCAGTTTCGACGGTACTAATTGATTTAATGAAGGTTCAAGAGTTTTATTTCACCAACATCATACAAAAAAAGCTTTACGCAAACCGCTTATCATAAGCGGGCCATGTTATGTTTGTTTATTTCCTTGTTTTCATTATTGAAGCGTGTAATACTGAAAAAAGTATCACATTACGACTACGTAAAAGATCGTAAAAATGTGATGAACTCTAGTATCTGAACCTACAAAGACATAGGACATCTAAGATGGATGATCTAGGTATTTATATAAAAATAATAATAATAATAATATAAAATTTTTAGATTTTAGAACTAGGTAAACTTTGGTTGAATTATTAATAATATTTTTTCCGATAGTTATGCGTAATAATTCTATACCAAAGAAATATTACTGGTAATAAGACTGGCAGATTAAGTAATAAGTTAATACAATTTTTACCGGACGTTGGACAGGATATAACTATTATTTATTCATTTAGTATGATCATCTTATTATTAAATGAAACAAAAGTGTATTTATAACGTTGTGAAGCGAATATAAATGAACTAAATATGGAATTGTTTTACTATAATCAGTTTTTAGTAAAGTAAAGTAAAACTTGTCGACTTTCCTAGCTAACTGTATATGTTAGCTAACTGTATACAAAATATTATTATATATATAAATAATTGAACTATGTTAAATACAGTAATCCTTTCAAAAATACGTTAACGGACAAAAGGTGAAATCAGTAAGAAGTCCGGCACCAATAGACAGAGTGAGTGATTTACGGGCTATTTTTAAATGTACAACTTTGTAAAGGTTTTATATAAATTGCCATATTAAAATCAAGCCGACTGCGATCTTATAGCGAAATCGCGATAGTATGTATCTGTGCAAAGCCGTGGTAAGTCGTTGGCATTCAATAAACCTACCCACGCCCTAAAAGAAGACATTAGTAACTTCTTAAAAGAATTACTTTCTGCACCAAGGCTAATCCCGGCGGTCGACAAAGCGAAGTTTTAATAGTCCAACCGACGGATTTGAAGAAGCGTCACTAATGGCTCTTGGCTCTGAACTCCCAAGATTGAATAATATAAGTACCTACTATCTGTAATGAAAAGAATGGACGTTGATTTTGAACTCAGCAAAGTGCTTAAGCGTCTTATTACTTGACAGTATTATTATAATTTGGAAAGGATTTCTCTAAATTGTAAATTACGGAATTTATATAATTACATTACATACATTTATTGCCTTACATACATTTTAAAAGCCCTGATGGCAGATTTAAGGAATCGTACAAAGAGTCGAGTTGTGATGGACAAAATACACAGGTCGGTCATCTCAATCACTTTTCCAGGTATAAAGCACATTATGATCAATACTAGAGCTTTACGGTTGGAAAACATCGTGAGGAAACATTAGAAATGTAAAGTTGTGCTTGAGAAACTGCAAAGGACTCGCCATCTTTTACCTTAATTTATCTCCACAATAATCGCAAACTTGTGGAAGGACGTAATAATAAGGACCTACACCGGGTTTGAACCCGCCGTCTTTACTTTGTAAGTAAGTAGGTACTTGAAATTAAGGGATAAGAAATTTAAAATTTATTCGCCAGAACACTATTAATTATATAGTATGATGTTTGAATGTGCATAGTGGTGATTAGTGATTGAATCGCGCGGCTACATATTATTGGCATGCGATTTTTGTAGATAGGTATATATTAATATGTTATGGATACCTCCTAATTAAACTATAACTACACCGGAATATTTTAAAATCAATAAAAATTAAACAATACAAGTTAAAAGTAAATGTCTTCAATATGTTTAGTAAACATTATGATATAACAATCTTTTTTGTAGCTGCATGATATATGCAATACTTTAAAATGTGTAAATTACTCAATGACAGCTGAAATACGGTTCCCAATAGGTAGATAATTGAAAAAGGTCTAAAGTTTTGCCATCACCCGACCTCTGCTCTAGAAGTTTTTCAATATACGGGAGCATTCACAAGTTGTAGCCCCTCCAATATCCTCGCGTGCATACACAGTGGCATGATTAACTTAGGTAAACACCATTTATCAATACTTCATTAATTGGATCATGACATATTTGGCGACATTTTGAACCATTGGTACATGTGGAGACTTCGATGACGTATCTACCATTGACAAGACTTATTCAAGAGTGCGAAAAGGACAGAGTTATACACTACGTCATATTAATTATTGTGGAACTAAAACCAAGCTGATTTGTAAGATTTTTTTTTATTTTCTCACTCCCACTCACTTCCCAGTAAACAGCACGGAGTGTAAAGTTTGGTGTTTTGTTGTTTTTATATTCCCTCATTGTTCACAGCGCTCCATGTCTCTTTCACTCATAGACCACATCCTTACAATAATTTTGTTATTTATTTTCTACACTAGAAATTCCCTAAAAATAATTTATATGGCAAAACAACCTTTGCTGGGTCAGCTAGTAGATCTATAAAAGCGTAAGTATTAATGTTCCATTATTGAATGGCATGGTAACGACACGACGCGACATGTCGTAACGATGGCGACGCATCATCATTCTCATAAATCCCATTTCATGTGACAATTATTTCATGAATTTTAATGTAGGTAATATTGGATTTTGAACTCTTTTATGTTAAAAGGATTTTATTTTCCATTCAAACGCGAATTTAGTCTGGTTATATTCTACTCACGTTTGACCGAGTTTTGTTACGACCTGTTACTGTCTGTAATTTTTTTTGATGGGTAAATAATGGTAAAGTTCACGCCCAGAATTGTGAAGGTTGTGTTGGCGTAAGTTATGTAAGGTAATAGCATAAGTCACCAGCTAAATCAAGATTGCTACTTCCAGCCTAAGCGCTCTGTACAAATGAGTTTTTCTGACCTTTAGGCAGAGATTTATAGGATCACGAGATTTACAGTGAAGGCAAACTGTGTCTGCATCTGTCACGTTGCAATTTGAAATATATATTTCCGATGTAAAGAAATCAGAGGTGTAATAACAACGTCTGCCTATCCGATCGAAGGATCGAAGGATGGGAAGGCAGGATATACAAAAAAATATTGTGATTCCAGTTTTAATATTCAATCGTGTTCATTATGAGAAAAAAATATATCCTCACGCCTTCCCACAAGGATCCCCGATGGGGTAGGCAGAGGTGTATAGATAGTACCCATACACCTACTTTCCGCCAGACATATATTTTAGGTGCCAACGTGACAGATGTCGAGTCCATCGCCGTTACTCAAACACGACTATACAAACACCGTTCAATTACTTCTCAAACGTATACAGTTTCCTCACTATATTTTTCTTCATCGTAAAGCTCGTGGTGTGTGACTAGTCACTGTATTTAAGTTCAGAAAAACTAATGGGTACAGAAGGCATTCGGACTTGTAATGTTTGTGTTGCAGGTAACTAACTACTCGAACCACTAGGCCATAACGGCTCTTTCGAGAATAGTATTCGTCTTAAATTCCTATTTATATGAAAAAGATGTTAGATTTAACATAAGGAGATGCCTTGCGGGTATTTGTAGAGAAGCCGTGTAAAGGTCAACTAACGTGGGTATCGAAAGGCTTTGATGCTCCGAGCTTAGGCGGCAACCGACCGTGAACGATTGCGCCCATACGTCCATAGAATCGCAAGGTGGTCTGTCTGGCTTTTTATTGCCAAGCTGATGACAATAATTTCAACCAGTAAAAATATCATAGGGATATCTAAATCAGGTGATTGGGCTGCAGTTCAAGACTTTATGTCCTCTATAGGGTGCTATATTAGATAAGTTTAATGTAAAGTCACATATGTTATATCTGACAATGAAGACGCTTTCAACGATACTAATTTCATCACATAATTTATGTATCAATATAATTATTAGTTTAGAAGTTATAAAGGAACCGATGGGCATACATACCTACATACCGGTCAAATACAAAACTGGCGTGGTAAGTAAGTCCCTTAGTCGGGTAAAAAAAAAACGAAACACTGAAAAAAGTATAATTAGCATGCAAATTTAAATATGGCATACTTTTTGTTCCTCAAGTTCGAACTGCAAAATCGAACATATACCAGGCTGCTGAGGCTTACCCAATACGGAAGCCTGAGAGAGGATAATGAGGCAACGTCTAACTTGAAGGAATCGCTCCCTCTTGTCTCAAAGTCAGCCTTGTACGTAGAGATTTGTCGCTGCTTAAGACTGAGTTAGCAAGGTTGAGAGGAAACTGTGCGGCTAAATTTTAATACTTTACAGATGGGTATCTCGCGGAGTAAAATTGATATATTATAACCGGTTATTTATATAAAAAATTTGACACTGTCTTTCAGGTAATCGTTGATTTTTCAATAAAACACTATAATCATTACAATAATATATATCCTCACGCCTTCCCACAAGGGTCCCCGAAGGGGTAGGCAGAGGTGTATAGGTAATACCCACACACCCACTTTCCGCCAGAGGTATATTAGGTGCCAACGTGACAGATGGCGAGTCCTTCGCCGTTACTCAAGCATGACTATACATACGCCTTTGAATTTCTTGTCAGACGTATGCAGGTTTCCTCTCGATGTTTTCCTTCACCGTATAGCTCGTGGTGTGACTAATACTTGTACTTGTACTTAAGTTCAGAAAAACTCATTAGTACAGTCGGGATTGGGACTTGCGATCTTTGTGTCGCAGGCAACTGCTCGAACCACTCGGCCAACACGGCTTTCATGACCATATTAAGTATACCTTATTTGAATAACCACGTCCAAGTTGGAATTTCGCATGTTTTTGTATTTCAGAATTTACAAAAATAACAGTTTAAGCTCGTGGGAATGTTCAAAGTGGACTTTTTATAGCATTGCAACTAATAAGATTACGCAAGAGAAATTGTTCGCTTACGCCAACTGCACTGGCTGCATTTTTGTGTAGATTAGCCTTGCACAGTTAAGTAAACGCTTAGGATATATTATTCATTGTAGAAAACCAGGGGCTTAGTTAGGTAACCAAAGGTCCTAGGGCAAAATAACTAGGTCTCCATTGAAATGTGTCGGTTTCACAAACACCATGTAAGTGTTAAGCAGATGTCTTTTTTCTTGGGAATTCTTCTGTATTCTTTCAAACGGGTTGTCATGGTAAATGTATTGCAACCTACTTTATCCACCTGATAAAGTCTAGAGAGAACTGGCGCTCTATACTCTCTGCCTACCCCGTTAGGGACTTGGCGTGATGATATGTATGTATGTAATTACATTATTATCATCAACATGTCATTTAACCAAGATTTCACGTAGAGATCTGTCACGCAAATCTCCGACGTAAAATGTGTGTGGGGATACTACATACCTCTGTCTAACCCTTGGGGAACTCTTCTATATATACATACATATATTATTTACCTACATCCGGAATATACGAAGCGGAGGGGCCTGGGTGCACGGCCCCCTCTGGCCTCTTCAGTTACTGCGCTACTATATAAAAATTATTTTTCATTACTGACTTTGTTGCTTCGTCTGCAGTTTTATATGAACCAGCTTTGCCCCGCGGTTTCACCCGAGTAAGATTAAAGTAAAAAAAAAACAATGTTACGCGGTCGCGAGGCAAAATTGTTGGGTATCTTTAACCGAATAATTTAAAATGAATAATTTTACCCATTTTATCATTGATGCTCTGCGCCTTTTGGTCGTAGCGTGATGTTAGCCTGTAGCCTCAGTAAATGGGCTATCCAACACTAAATATATAATACAAAATAATATTATACCAGTTCGAACCAATCGTTTCTAAAAATTACCCGTTCAACCAAACATACAAACTCTCCACCGTATAATATTAGGTTACATTAACTCTCCAGGTTTGTTATGAGACGATCTCCATAATCTGAGGCTATCTTAGTATATTATACCACTTATTCCTATTACGCGAGAGTGCACGCTCTTTTACAACAAAAGAACGAAAGTACCATTGTCCATTTCTACAGAGAAAGGGAAAATTGTTATTCGGCACTAAATACCCTTCCCAAGATTATATGTGATAAATTGTTACTTTAATAATTGAGAATAGAGGTCGTTTTCCATGAGGTTATTATTTGTACCTTTGTGGTTAAGTACGGTTGCTAATTAAGTAATTGATTTTACAAATAGTTACCGCAAAGCCCATATTCCATAGCAACACTCTCATGTAAATTTTACAGCTATAGGTACAGTTTATACATCGGTATTGTTTGCGACAATATTTTATATTTTTTTTATATTTAATATAGTTATAATTTAAATCAAGAGGATAGACCAATCAACCAATTTAAATGTAAACTATATAATAATACAGATAAACTACCTATGAATAGAAAAAATTACCCAAATCTGTGTCACGCAAGGAACGGTACCATACAAGTGGCAATGCCGCTAGGCTGTATGTTATACGTTGTATAGCAATGCTGATTCGCTGAGCGAAATATTCGCCAGCCCTTATTATAACTTATAACACACATACACATATAATCTCACTAAATACCTCACAGGGTAGTTTTCTGCCTATCTAAGAGAGAGAAAAATACACTTTATAATGCAAATAATTTTCGTATAAAATTATGAAATCGTTAATATCGTTAAAATCATTAATGCCGTATCATTAATTATCAATAATTAATAATAACAGGTAGATTCTATATGTGTTCCATTCAACCATAATGTTCATACTAATCGAAAACCCTACGAGATTTCTGGATTATTTTATTTATTTTAGTAAAGAACCATTCCTGTAATGGAATTTACATACAAATGCTTTATTCAAATGGTTTCGTTATTTTCTATTTTGCGGCATTTGCAATTCTTACAGGTCAGTGACGGATGGGGCGTAGGCAGTTTTACATCACAATCGAGTGAATGTCGAATGATAAGGTTAAATTGTAGGGAAACCGTGAGAGCATTATCGTAGGACGGAATTACTAGGAATTGGGAGAGAGCACTTAGCAAATGTTTCTTAATCTCTATAATTATATTATAAAGAGACAAAGAAGTTTCAAATCACTCTTGAATTACTCATCCGATTTGAAAATATTTTAGTGTTTATCGCGTTTAAGCAATATAACGTGGCGGGGCTTGTTTAATTCGTATACAAGGATTTTATGTGTGTTTGCCTGGATCTCTGTATGGTTTAGATGCACAATTGGATAGATGGATACAAAGTACGTGTACCAGATTTAAAAATAATTACCTAACCAAGAGGAAGCCTGCATTCGTGTAAGAAGCAAATACGTATGTAAATTCGTGGTTGAGTAACGACGATGGCACCTAAAATATATATCCAAGAATAAGAGGGACCGAAGGGGTAGGCAGAGTTGTGTAGTACCTACACAACTCTGCCTACCCCTTCGGGGAGCTATGTGGGAACGCGTGAAGATAGATGTACATATATATGCTGCGAAGTACATCCATCCTTATACATTATACACTTTTTATATACCTACTCTCAAGACACGACACTACGTTTTGTACAAAGAATTTTTCTCTATTTTCCTTTATTTTGCTTCTTTCGCGTTCCTTTTTTCTATCCTGTTACGCCTGAAAGATATTGTAAAGGTTTTGTGTTTCTGCTGCCTTTTGTACACTGTATAATAATAGCTTTTTATGGTAAATATTATTATCTACTAGCTCTCTACTCTTTCTACCTGGGTCGTGAAGAATTCGGGAAGATAAATGTTCTACATATGTCTAAGAAAACAGGACTGTTACTCAAATACGCGATATTAGAATCTGCTGTAACGATTAAGTTATACATGTAGCATCTATGTTTAATTTTTTTTAGTCAATGCTAGTTTCTAAAAAAAAAACATAAAACCATGTTTCCGAGTGATTATTACTCGCTTTAATAAGGTTGTCATTTTGTCATCATTGTAGCTATTAGTGTTATTGCATCGTCATGGGGTTTGTCACGACACCCTACAACTTCTAGAAGACAACTGTTCTATTTTCTGAAGTATGTGTTAATGGAAAAATACACCGAGTGGCTTAAAGCTTTCTTCACGCCTTCGTATTAACACCCCCTTGTTTAGGTTCCATTGTGTCAGAGTCTGTCGGTGTTTCTAGTGTGTCGGTGTAGATCGTATGTAGATGCATTTGAATTGCTTCTGACACATACGTTTCCGAGGCGTGAGGATATATCATCTCACATATTATCATATATACAGAATATACATTTATTTTTTTTTTTATATATACAATTTAAAATTTTTGTCTCTGATTTAAAAAGGAAATAACTCTTTTTTAGAAACTGAATAATATTTTGTTGTTAAATTCCACGCGGACGAAGTCGCATGCACAGCTAGTATATAATATAGAGATATATATATATATATATATACAGATAATAAACATGGTTACCAGGTTTGCCAAGCCCTCCTAACGTCCACTTTTGACCTTCCCTCGATGTAATTAAAACGTTAAACGGGGAGAGGGTTGGAATAAATTTTGAAACATCATTTTAAGGTTCTGCATTTTGTTAATTTAGCATTATGAGATTACGAGTTTTTTTTTAAACTCCATTAGGGCGATATCAAACAGAAACCGAGTTTTTCTGAACTTAAGTACAGTGATTCACACAACGAGCTATACGATCCATCCTTATCATCCCTTTGATGTCTTGACCAACAGAATTAGCAGAATAATATTTCATGTACAGATACATATACGAAGTCATTCGGAAAATGTGACCTGGAAAAGGTGAAAATGAGACAGAAGTTTGACAACATCTTGAACACAAAGACAAAGGAGAGTTATTGTGACTTTCATACACTCCCTTTACATTCAACAGATAATTTAACCTTTGAATTAAAATATATTTGAACAGAATGCAGGAGCTGGCTGTTCATAATATATTTACAGGGTGAGATTATATACGATTATTGACGTTCCCACCCTTGAATATGTGTTATTATTATTTACTAGCTGTCCCGCCCAGCTTCGCCCGGGTGAAAAAGTAAAATTTCCTGAAACCCGATCGCAGCGCCACCTATCGGGTCCAATTGTGATGTCAGCTATCCTTTCTTTTAAGTTGGATCAAACTGCATAGGTACCGTGTGCAAATTTGATTGAAATCGGTTAAGTAGTTCAGGAGCCCATCGTGGACTTGATTGCCATAAAAAAGGTTATAGTGAGTCAATCTTAAAAGATAGACATATGCTGTCGCGGACTGTTTTTTAGATTTTTTAAAGAGGAACAATTCCCTCATACATCATATTTTCGTAACTTAAACCGTTTACGCAGCGCACGCAACGGAAGCTCTCAAAAAGGAATATTTTTTCCCGTTCTGGCAACATTATTCATGTATGCTTCGCTCCTATTGGTCGTAGCGTGATGTTATATAGCCTAAAGCCTTCCTAGAAAAATGGACTATCCAACACAAAAATAATTTTTCAATTCCAACCAGTAGTTCCTGAGATTAGCGCGTTCAAACAAACAAACAAACTCTTCAGCTTTATAATATTAGTATAGATTTATC
>JACCPG010000582.1:0-27692 GCA_016069955.1 Drepana arcuata
ATCGACAATCATAAAAATAGCCTCAGATATAATGTCATCGTACCCGCTCGAGCTATGATTTGGGTAAAGTGCTGACTGAAGCTCACCTGCCAGTCATTTGAGGGTGTCGCTCGGTAAAAAATATTGGAGAGGTCATCGATCGTTAGGCGTCGGGGTTATAAGAGGGTTGATATATAATATTGTCAGCTGTCAACATATTGTATATTTAGATTTTATACTTTACTAGCTGTCCCGCCCAGCATCGCTAGGGTGATTAAATTAAATTTCAAGAAAAATCCGACGGCAGCATTTATCGGGGTCCAATTGTGAATTTAAATCATTCTCGAATCCACCTGAAGACACGCAGAAAATATCAGTAAAATCGGCCCAGCTGTTAACGATTCTATAAAGGACATACAGACAAACTTTTATGGAACGTAAGGGACACATGGAACTCAAAGCGGTTGTCATATATTCCTGCAAAAAATATAAATGTTTAAGTACACGGTTGTTAGTCCCAAAACTTAGAAGTATCTAAATAAAATAAGTTTGTGTGGATGTTTGTTTCCTTTTACACACAAAAGCTACTAAATGGCAATGGTTCAAATCTGGCCCAAGGAGAAGAATATTAACTGAATAAATACATAGTAAAAAACATTTTCAAGAAAGACCTGCTATGTATTTATAATATATCCTCACGCCTTCCCACAAGGGTAGGCAGAGGTGTTAATAGATAATACCCACACACCCACTTTCCGCCGGAGGTATATTAGGTGCCAACGTGATAGATGAAAAAAAAAAAAAAAATCAAAATATTTTATTCAACATAAGGGACACAGGGAACACTTATTGAACGTCACGTTTAATATAGACTAATGTTACCACCGTTTCCAAGAAAAAATACCTGCCAGGAGAAGAAACGGCGAAACAAACACCCCGGTTTGCTTTTTTAACATTTGTTCCCTTTTACGTAGGGGTAGTTACATATATAAACTCTGTACAGATGGCGAGTCCATCGCCGTTACTCAAGCACGACTATACATACGCCTTTGAATTTCTTCTCAGACGTATGCAGGTTTCGTCTCGATGTTTTCCTTCACCGTAAAGCTCGTGGTGTGACATATCACTGTACTTAAGTTTAGAAAAACTCATTGGTACAGTCGGGATTCGAACTTGCGACCTTTTCGTCGCAGGCATCTGCTCGAACCACTCGGCCACCACGGCTTTTTTTATGTTTTTATATATAAGGAGACAATTATGATTAAATACGGGAAAGAATATTCAATTGATGTGTCTCCCCACATAACATACATTAGGTTCGTATAAAGTTATGTTAGTTAATAGAACAGGTTAGTATAACATACATCTATATTACAGTGATCAAGATTAATTCTTGTGAAAATATGCCTGGAGCTCAGGCTTTGTTACAGGTGCAAAATACATGTGTAGCGCCAATATTCTACGGAGAGAACTCAACTCTGTAAAGAGATACCCGTTCAAATATGTAAGAGAAGTTTTATTATAATGTGTTCGATCGGACACCAAGACATTGGAACACCAACAGTCTGTACTCGAAACCAGCAAGCATGTATGAATGTAGATGAAGCGAAAGAGGTATGTAAGTCTAGAGAGTCCTGGCGCTCTACTCTCTCTGCCCACCCCGTGAGGGTGTGAATTAAAAAAATAAAGGCGAGAAATTAAAACGTAAATTACTTATTTTATCAAATTACTCAAGTAATTCAATTAATAAATAGGTATACACGCCTTGAAGCAAAATATTAACTTCAAACCGACAAATGTATTTCACAAAATTGAGCACAGAGTGGGAAAATACGAAAATTTTCCCGATAAAAATATCAAGTTCTCCAGTAATGGCGTAAGTGGCAGAAATGGCGCAAGTGGCGGAATGGCGAAAGGCGTAAACAGCAGAGGGCCGCCGCTGCGAACCCAATCTGCCGGGAAAATAACATTTTAAAATTGAAACTTCGCAAAATATAGATATTGCGCTTAAAACTGATTTATTTGTGGCTCTTTAAACTCTGAACATTCATTTAATGAACAAATGCAATAACATTGGACAACACAATATATATATCGCCGTTAGAGAAATCTTATTGGTAATTTCCTGTTGTTTTCACAGATTTGCTTCAGTAACTTCTGTATTTTCCTTGTCTGTGATGAGAGTTTAATCTTTTATCAATAAACTAGATATTGTTCTCTCGTTATGTTCATCCAAGGACATGATATGTTGCTAACGATCTAATGACCAATAAATAATACTATAATTTTTTCTTTTCGAAAGCTTTGTGTAGTTTTATTATATAATTTTTTTTTCACAAGGACGCCCGAAGGGGTACGCCCTCTGCGTACCTCTTCGGGCGTCTCGTACTTAGGTAGAACCAACACATCCACTTTTTACCGGAGATATATTTTAGTTGCGAACACGAACGTGACAGATGGTGAGTCCACCAACGTTTTTAATGCACGACTTTACATTATGTACGTCATATAAATATTAGCGATACGTATTTTTATCATAATTATATATTTATTTAATTATCTCTTATTTCCAATCACGGAATATTTAATATTTAAATAAAAACTTAACCTATTCTAGAAAAAGATCTAGAGAGAACGTGTGCACTAATCTCTCTGCCTACCCGCTTTAAGGACTCAGCGTGATGATATGTATATGCAAACTTTACATTAGTTTTGATCGAAATAGCAACGATTGTGTGTTATTGTCACCTATCATATTAAATAGCGGCATTACAGTAGTGATAGCTGGGTTCTCGATCTCGTTAATAAGACATGCTAATATATATATATATATCCTCACGCCTTCCCACAAGGGTCCCCGAAGGGGTAGGCAGAGGTGTATAGGTAATACCCACACACCCACTTTCCGCCAGAGGTATAAGGTGCCAACGTGACAGATGGCGAGTCCATCGCGACGTTACTCAAGCACGACTATACATACGCCTTTTGAATTTCTTCTCAGACGTATGCAGGTTTCCTCTCGATGTTTTCCTTCACCGTAAAGCTCGTGGTGTGACTAATCACTGTACTTAAGTTTTAGAAAAACTCATTGGTACAGTCGGGATTCGAACTTGCGACCTTTGCGTCACAGGCAACTGCTCGAACCACTCGGCCACCACGGCCACCAATGCTAATGTCGACAAATGATAATAGACAACATTGATCCGCAAAAGAAAAAATACTTCATTTATAAAAGGAATCAGCTTGAGTGTAAGATTTATACTCGGAACATTTCCTCAGTGATCAAAGATCAGGCAATCGGTGTCATAACAATGAAATGTTATGGGATTTTTTGCATGGTCGTGCAAATAATGCGTCAAAGGAATTCCGCACCCGAATAAGATTTAAGAGCTTATAACGGCCCCCAAAGAAGACGCTTTGACGGCAAAAAATTGGGAAGCGTGTGTTCTATAGATATATTATATTTTTATCTTGTAAAATTGTATTTACCCCTATATGTTGGTCGCAATATTTAAACCTTAATATTGAATTTATTGAAATACCATGATATATTATAATTATAATATGTTTATACATAATATGTTCTACATAACTAAAGAGCCTTGTTGGCATGAATAGCTTGGGACAATTCCACACAAATTGACCTAGTCCCAAATTAAGCAAAGCTTGTGTTATGGTAACTAGACAACGATATATTTACTTATATAGATAGATATATACATAAATACATAGGACATCCAAGACTAAGATACAGATACCCGTGTTCATTACACAAATATCTGCCCCTAGCGGAATTCGAACCCGCGACTTCAAGTTTCGCAGTTAGGAGCTTTATCCACTAAGATCAGACGGCCTTCATAGATTGTATATCAAATCATTACTGATCAAACTTAAGTGATTAATCACACCACTAGCTTTACGGTGAAAGAAAATATCGAGTATCCTGTATTGCAAGACGTATTTTGTAAAGTGTAGTTACACACGTGTTTTGAATTCACTCTCAGATCTCACATAAAATGGTGTTTGTATAGTTGAGAAATAGCGATAGACTCGCTGTTAGTCACGTTTATTACACCTCAAGCAGACAATCATGTGGTCCGCCTGATGGTAAGCGGTTTCCGCCTATGGAGCCCCTTTCCTATCTCAAGTGTAAAGGGTGTTGTGCGTGCTGATACATCTCTGACCTCTGCCTACCCATTCGGAATCTGAAAACATCTTCACAGAATCTTTCAGAATCAGAAACAGAATCTTTCATTATGACAAAAACATACAAACATTTGTTATTCTACTTATTATAGAATAATAATCTATACAAATAAATGTTATATATTAAAAAATATACATAAAAACTCTTTTTTTAATATTTTTATATATGACAGTTCTTCTATAATATTACACGGCCGAAAAACGAAAATGAATGGCTTTCCAAGCGATTTGAGCTCACTCAGAGAGAATCTAGGGTTCATTTCACGTTATGCCACTTCAAGTGTTCGGCTCGATAGGATCAGGAATGAAATGGTGAGTTTTCAACCAAATGGACCCGTATTTATTTTTGCGTAGGGTCCACATTGCTAGATTTCGATAGCAAGTTTATATATTGGTGAAATCCTTCCGAGCTTGGATCAAGGGTTGTTATCAAGTCTGTGTATTTTATTGTAGGGTCTCTTGTCAATTTCGGAAGGAATAATATGTTCGCACAAAATCCAGAAAGATGGTGGCAGCCCTTAAATGCATAAAAATAATCGTAAAACTAATATTTTCCCAGTTTTCTTCAAAGCTGATAATGATTCATCACTTTGATTCTAATAATTCCCTAAATAAGCCAATTTTAGTTGCTCAAAGGCAGGGCGCCTCAACACTGTTGTTTCATGACGATGAAACTATAAAATACTAGCTTTTGCGCGCGGCTTCGCCCGAGTGGAGTTCGAGAAGTAGTATGTGTTACCCTGCTAGAATCGATTCAGCCGCTATGCCGTGAAAGGGCAACGTTCTTTATAATACAAGATCTTTGCATATTTTGCATATCTTTACAAATTTCGCCATTAAAATATTAGAACTTTGAATTTTTCGAAATTCAAAGTAAACTACATACATACATACATACATATCATCACGCCAAGTCCCTAACGGGGTAGGCAGAGAGTATAGAGCGCCAGTTCTCTCTAGACTTACATACCTCTTTCGCTTCGTCCACATTCATCAGTCTCTTCATACATGCTCGTCGGTTTCGAGTACTCGAAACCGACTCGAAGTAAACTATATCCTAACTAAATCCACCATAACATCTGCCAGTGAAAGTGCCATCGAAATCGGATCAGCCGTTTCAAAGATTAGTCAAAACAAACAGACAGACTGACAAAAATTGATAAAACAATATTTTGCTGAAAAGAGCCGTGATGGCCGAGTGGTTCGAGCAGTTGCCTGCGACGCAAAGGTCGCAAGTTCGAATCCCGACTGTACCAATGAGTTTTTCTGAACTTAAGTACAGTGATTAGTCACACCACGAGCTTTACGGTGAAGGAAAACATCGTAAGGAAACCTGCATACGTCTGAGAAGAAAATTCAAAGGCGTATGTATAGTCGTGCTTGAGTAACGGCGATGGACTCGCCATCTGTCACGTTGGCACCTAATATACCTCTGGCGGAACGTAAGTGTGTGGGTATTACCTATAAACCTCTGCCTACCCCTTCGGGGATCCTTGTGGGAAGGCGTGAGGATATATTATATTATTATATTTTGCTATATGCTCATATAGCGTGTATAAATTCATATGCATTTAGTAAAAAGCGGTTATCTTAATATTTCAAACAGTCACTGCAATTTTATTTATTTGTAAAGATAGGTTGTACAGTGTGTTACCATACTTCCGTCAAATCAATTTATTTGGGCACCTTTGAATGATTGTCTTAAAATTCAACAACCGCTGTAAGTCTTCTCCATCCCTTTCATCATGCTGTCTAAACTTGGTCCGAACTCATCAGAAAGTAGTTCACAAAGATTACATCGTAGACGGACAATCAACGTTTTGGCTAGAAAACAAAGTAAATCAAAGTCTATTCCCCTGATATCAGAGTTGAAGTTTGCTTTGTAAATCTCTGTAAAAATTTTGGCGAGCTCCCTTTACGCCGCTTTAAATGTTTGGGAGTTGCCTTCGTTTGAGGAGTTTCACTATTGAGTGCATGTTGTGAAAGGATTTTCGGATCCTTTTTGTACATTTATTATAAATGCTTTGATCTTCGTATAGATATTGAATTCATTCAAATAGGGCAAATAAATATGGAACAGAAATAAATATTTTGGGAACCCTTGTCAGGATATTTTGTGATAGTAGGTATACGAAGCCATTCACATGACCATAACCTTATCAACAAATGGTGGAGAAAATTATGAATTAATGAAATTTCCTGTGTCATCGGATGGATACGAGAATGGTAAACCATTCTTCAATACTGATTCACAATTGGACCCGATAGGTGGCGCTGCGATCGTGTTTCAGGAAATTTATTTTTTGCACCCGAACTAAGCTGGGCGACACAACTAGTATCTATATATGTATCTCTAATCAACCTTATATTGGTAAGATGGAATATATTGATAAATGCAAGGGCGATGGGGTACGAGTGGTTTGAGTTTCTGCAAACACAAATATTACAAGTTGGGATCCCGACTGTACCAATGGGGTCCTTGTGAGATGGCTTGGGGATATACATACATTAATAAATTAATATATAAAAATATTATTAATATATGCGATCTCTTCGAAAAATGTGCGGAGTAACGATTTTAGATCGAATCCGCAATGAAGAGATTCGTAAATCAACTGGCGTGAATGAGGGTGTGATTGTAAAGATGAAGAAAGGCATGTTACGTTGGTTTAGACACATAGAAAGGATGAGTGAAGAAAGATTGACGAGACAGATATACAAAGCATAAGTGTGCGCAAGAAGAGGCAGAGGAAGGCCACGTTCCAACTACCTGGATCAAATAGATCGGACTCTCAAGGACGGGAACGTTAAGAGTACTCGAAACCGACGAGCATGTATGAAGACACTGATGAATGTGGACGAAGCGAAAGAGATATGTAAGTCTAGAGAGAACTGGCGCTCTATACTCTCTGCCTACCCCGCTGGGGACTTGGCGTGATGATATATAATATATTATCAAAATATCACGCAAATGACACCGCCAAACACTTCTGGAGCCATACATTTCTGTTGAAAATAAATAAGAATTATTTACGTACTATTAACAAAATGACAATGTTTTTCGTCAAACTTAATTCAAATTTATTCACCCATATAATTTCACATTTAAATAATAATGAATGCAGATAAAGGAGTAATTGGAGTAAAAATTGACGAGCGTGCCACAATATGTTGCCTGAAACATCCTGAAATAATACGCAAATGGGCTTAATAATGATTCGTCATTTGTGAATTGGGAAACAGTTATTGCCAAATAGCCTTCAGACGCAGGTGGAGGGAATGACAGGGAAATAAAAGCTTAAGCTATACATTCAATTTATATATCCTCACGCCTTCCCACAAGGGTCCCCGAAGGGGTAGGCAGAGGTGTATAGGTAATACCCACACACCCAGAGGTATATTAGGTGCCAACGTGACAGATGGCGAGTCCATCGCAGTTACTCAAGCACGACTGAACATACGCCTTTGAATTTCTTCTCAGGCGTATGCAGGTTTCCACTCGATGTTTTCCTTCACCGTAAAGCTCGTGGTGTAACTAATCACTGTACTTAAGTTTAGAAAAACTCATTGGTACAGTCGGAATTCGAACTTGCGACCTTTGCGTCGCAGGCAACTGCTCGAACCACTCGGCCACCACGGCTCTTTAAATATTATTATTATATCTCTATCCATCGTATAGATGAGGAAAGGCATGTTACGTTGGTTAAGACATTAAGACATATGGAAAGGATGAGTCAAGAACGATTGACGAAACAGATATACAAAGCGAAAGTATGTGCAAGAAGAAGCGATGTTTTCCTTTACCGTAAAGATCGTGGTGTGACTAATCACTGTATTTAAGTACAAAGATAGTCATTGGTACAGTCGAGATTCGAACTTGCAATGTTTGTGTGTTTGTGTAATTACAAGAATCCCTCGGCCACCATGGCTCATCCTACTTCATACTTTTCTTCTTTTCACACCAATTTTATTTCTCTTACGTAATATATAAATTATTATTAACGGCCACGATTTGAACGTGCAATCTTGACTTCGCAGTCGACTTCTTAATCGACGGCTTTTAAAATAGAAAAGGAGCATAGTATACAAAATGAAGGCAAATCCAAAATTAGGAATTAAAAATTAAAGTTCCTTAACAATAATACTTAAAGAATAATATGGCTTAGCAAAAATCTCGCCATCCCAAGATTTATTTGACCTAAGGCGGCTCACCTTTGATTATATAACACAAGGTAAACAGCATTAAAGCTCACTGTAATATATTATTCAATGTGTTATTAGAACCTGTCTTACGCCGAAGAGGTACCACTTTATACCAAAGTAGCGTGTAGTGTGAAAATAAAATATAAGATTGGAAGAGTATTTTCTGCGTACAAAATATTATGTTATTTTTAAAGGAGTAAAGGCTTAGATAGATACCTTGGTAAATAAGTTTTTATTTTGACCAAGAAATGGGCTAAAAGCGGTTTTTATGTCGCGTAGTAAAGTATCGACTGCTTCTCGATGTTTTCCTTCAGCGCAAAGAACGTGGTGTGACTAATCACTGTAATGAGTTCAGAAAAAACGTATTGATACAGTCAGAATTCGACTTGCAATCTTTGCATTTCAGGCAATTACCCATTCCACTTCGCCCCCACTGTTCGGTAATTAGCGAGTTGTTCGGTAATTAGTGAGTATAAGATATTTCTATGATCATCATAGTTTTGTCAAGACATTAAAAAAAACTTAATAGAGAATCTATAACCAATTACAAAGTATTTATCAGTGGGTTATACAATCCCGAGGCCCGGAAATAGTGTGAGTAAGGCAAATATGGCGGGCGGAAGTGGATCGTAAGTCACGCCACAAATTCCCGGTCGGCTTCCGGGTAGCAATGTTGATTCACGACGCCGAGACGACCACGAGACGATTGTGAGCTTTGTCGTTGCCCCTTTGAAATTTATTACTCGGAAGAGGAAAGAAACATTTTAATTTGTTTAATAGTTTCATTTGACTTCTTGGTAATAAGGCGGAAAGTGTGTGTGTGTGTGTGTGTGTGTGTGTGTGTGTGTGTGTGTGTGTGTGTGTGTGTGTGTGTGTGTGTGTGTGTGTGTGTGGGTGTACTACCTATAGACCCTTGTGGGCAGGCTTAGGATATCCTAACGTACACATATCCTAATGCTGGCCCTCCCTTCTCTCCTACCACGATCCACGATCTACAATGCTATTAAATAAATCGTCATAAAATACTCTCTGCCTACCCCGTTAGGGACTTGGCGTGATCATATGTATGTATGTATGTATGTGTATGTCATATAATAAATATAATTTGTGGTACCCGTGGTACCTGTTACAGAACTTTGTTTAATCGTTTAATATTTTTTTGAGTAAGTAGGTATTACAAACTTACGAAATATCTAATATTCCCTCTTTCTAATAATACATTAGAGTACCGTTATGTGAATAGGTATATCGTGTCTCCGGGCCTATCTTTATTTTATTATTATTATTGGGGCGGCTCGATAGTGTGAACCTAAATATTGACACGGAGCGACTGTCATTTGTCATCGCAACATTTTCTGTAGGAAAGATCAGTCTACGACTCTTGTCAGTTCCATTAAGGAATGAGCAGATGCTTAACTAGAAACGATGCCTTCACGTGATTGCCGAGAATAAGTGGATTGGTCATCCAGCTTCCGAACGGTTCAGCTTACAAGCTATATAGTTAAAAATTAGCCTCGAGTTACAATAATTACCAATTGAAATAGTATGGTTATATTGTAGCGCGATAGGTTGGGATTTCTAGCACCAGCTCTTGAGAAACAACAAAAAAAATATTCCCGTTTCATATATCCTCACGCCTTCCCACAAGGGTCCCCGAAGGGGTAGGCAGAGGTGTATAGGTAATACCCACACACCCACTTTCCGCCAGAGGTATATTAGGTGCCAACGTGACAGATGGCGAGTCCATCGCCGTTACTCAAGCACGACTATACCTTTGAATTTCTTCTCAGACGTATGCAGGTTTCCTCTCGATGTTTTCCTTCACCGTAAAGCTCGTGGTGTGACTAATCACTGTACTTAAGTTCAATTTCATTCTGAGCTATCTCGATTTTTTGTTTTGTATCAGAATCACAATAGAATTCAGCAACAGTCTCCCCACCTGTCACCGGAGATCTAAATATTCCGGAGGAAATTAGTAGTCATTGCACTTAATATCCTACCTATCAACACTTCAACTCGTTCGAATTTTGTATCCTATTTTATGATCCCAACGGGAAAATTCAGTACATCAGAATGCAGACTGCAGCTCATGTTTCAATTGCGTACATAATTTCCCACCCCAGAGAAATATGCAGAGTAAACGATAATTTACGAATGGCTTTGCTACATGCGGTCAATTTGTATTAATACTGTTACGTTTTATATAAAGGTACAAATATCAATGGTGGAGTAAATGAGCAAAATATGTGAGGACGCTTGTTCCTCTTTCACACAAAAACTACTCAACGAATGAAACATGACACAAAAATGTATTAATAACTGGATACATATATATTATATTATGTTCTATTTAAGACAAGAATCTACCGACTTAGATACAATTTTACGGGTGCGAATCCATGGGCCACCAGCAGTGTGTGTTATGGTAACTAGAAAACTGTATTTTTACTAATATAGATAGATATATACATTAATACATAGGGCATCCAAGACTAAGGTACAAATATCTGCCCTCAGCAGGAATCGAACCCGCGACCTAAAGCTTCGCATTCAGGAGCTCCGACCACTAGACGAGACAGCCGCCTTAAAAATATATTATATACATGTATCGCATTATCTATTACCCCCTCGAACAATAGCAGCCGGAAGTATAGGCAATCACGTTTCACGCTTAACTTGTTCCGACGTTCTTGTAATAAATCGCCAAGTCGCCCCGGAGACCTTAATAACTTTTTGATAATGATATAAGGACGTAAGTCTACTCTTCTTGTGTGTAACCCTGCCTCATAGTGTCGATATGTGTGTGTAAGATATTATAATCTGTGTATTTATTGGTCGGACGACGCATGAGATATGGTATTTGTTTCCTTTAATAAAAATGTTTGTTATCGAAGGAAAACTTAGTCAACCGTTATAACGACATTCCATAAAAAATCTCTGCTGTCAGAGTGAGGATGGCACAAAATTCAATAAAGAACACAGTTAAGTCTTGAAGTTCTATTATTACAATTGGTACAGAATTATATCGTTGTATAGGCTCCATAGTGCAAGCTTTGCTTCGGCTAGGAATAGGAGGAATAGCCCGAAGGACGTCCACGTTCCAACTACATAGTGTACCTAGATCAAATCCATCGAATACTTAAGAATGTGGTTTACTCATGGCGTTTATGAGCACTCGAAACCGGGAAGAATTAGGAGTTTAATTATTGTGACTGAAGAGAAAGTGGTCTACAAGCCTAGTGAGGCCACTGGTGCTTTGTACCCTCTGCCGACCTTGTGAGGGATTCACGATGATACGTATTTATGTATGTGGGGACTATTATATGACATATATATAACTAACTACCTGTGCCCCTAGTAAATTTGTCTAGATTTATTTTCGAAACTATATATCCTTTTATCCATCCTCCAATTTACCCTATATGTTGATCCAGCTAATAATATATCTATGAATGAGCCTGATTTAATTTGATTCCGTTTCAAAGTAACAAAAATCCATACATACATACATACATACATACAAACATACTAACAAAGTTTCGCATTTTCAATATTGGTCGGATCAAGGCGAGTACGTCGTTGCTTAGATATTTTTCGAAGGCGTACTGTTTGCCTAACGATGTTATTCTTCAGCGCAACCTTGTATTTGTATATATTTAAGAATAATAAGTTTGACACAATATGTCGCATATGGCTCTAATGATAAACAAAAGAAAAATAATAAAAAAAACTTTTACAAACGAAGACGTAAATAAAAGCATAAATCCTAGAGTCAAGTATTTACCGAAACAAAACATACAAAGTAACCGAATAGAGGAGAAGCGAAACCAACTTGAGATTAATGTCTGGACCAGTAAAGGTCCGCTTAAGTTATTCACTGAATTTTTCGAGAACATTAATTATAGTATACGCACACGTGATAAGTTACATAATAAATTTATTCCAATAGTAAGTAAGCGCTGTAGATACAGAGAAAGTAGTAATCTTATTAGGGTTGCCTGAGAGCGCCATTCTGTATTGTACTCGCGGCTCCTAGCTACCAAGCTTGGTGTCACGACTTCAATTCCCGCTGAGTGCAGATATTGGAGTGATGGCGTATTTTAACTTAATGTTGGATGTTAATTGTTTGTTTGTCTTTTACGCAAAAACAAATGAACGTAATTACTCGAACGATAAAATTTTCAGAGATCGATAAAACTTAGAACGATTTACATATAGGATGTGATCTCAGCAAACCACCTTTCGTAAAGCACTGAGGAATTTTGAATAAAATGTGTTTGGCGTGAATGATAATTCTTATATTGTTAGCGCCTATAAACTTTAAACTTCACCATAAGACGGGGGCCTGCGCTTTACCATTGTATATTTTGGGAATTCGTTTTTACACATTTCGACAAAAATACATGACATCGGCTGAACGAGTACCCAAAGCAAAGCAAGAGACAACGCAACCTTAAATAACATAGGTTGTATGTTTCTTTCTGTACCATTTTTTTTGTATTGTCTCTCGTAGCGTGAGTTCCAGGAGCTTTTGCTAATTAACCGGTCAATGGCGAGACCTAGGCCTCCAGCCAGGCACTTTATTTTTAAGCAACACAGCTAAGGGCACCCCCTGTGGGGTACGAACCTCGGCTTAGAGCGTTGCTGGATCGCGAGCAAGGGAGCTGAACTGGGAATTTTATTTAAATTTTATTTGGGGGCGGGATTTGCGCGTCTGGCTCGGCGCGGGCCGGCGTTTGCGGCGGAGGTCGGGAACATTACGGCTTATTCGCGTCGAGCCTCGCCGGCGAGGACGGATTTCTTTACCGTATATGATTTACCATATTTATATCGCATTGTAAGTTTTTTGAAGATGGTGTGTAAATATACATTTACCAAAAAGCTGTTTTTTTCCTACGTAGAAATGTATATCATATCAGGTATTTTTTTTATTGAAGAAATTGTATAATTTATGAATGAAAAAATCGGGGGTCGACCCCTACTATTCCATATTTGACAACCCTAGCACACAATAACGCTATGTGTATGATATAAATCAGACTTATGTGAACGATTGGGGTAAAAAGAATGAGAACAGGCGACCAAGTCGAACTGTTGTACGAAATGCAAGCGGAATATCTTTGAGTTATTATTTACACCATCTTTAGCGATGCTTTGTTGTTTCACTTTTGTTTGAGCCACAAACGTAATGGCTCTTCCCATTACGTCTGTACCTTCCTCTGTGTCTTATATATAATAAGCTTTTCTCATATGGATATCATGAAGAGTCGCCGACGAGTAGAGCGCCAGCTCTCACTAGAGTAACAGATCTCTTTCGCTTCATTCATATTATCAGTATCTTTATACATGATCGCTGGTTTCCAGTAATCTTGAAGTTCAAGATGCAATGGGCTTTGAGTGTTCGATCCAAGCTTAAGACAATAGGTGCCAACTTGACCGATGGAAAGTCTGTCACTGTCATTCCAGGAAAATAGGGTGCATATATTTTAAATTCTTCTTATATACATAAATACCAATGAGTTTTTCTGAGCTTAAGTACAGCGATTATTCACACCACGAACTTTACGGTGAAGGAAAACATCGAGAGGAAACCTGCATACGTCTGAGAAGCAATTCAAAGGCGTGCTTGAATAACGGCGGTGGACTCGCCATCCGTCACTCTGGCACCTAAATATATCCCTGGCGGAAGGTAGGTGTGTGGGTACTACCTATACACCTCCGCCTACCCCTTCGGGGACCCTTATGGGAAGGCGTGAGGATAAATAATAATTATTATTATATTATACATACATAGTAAACACCCAAGGCAGTGATTTGTACGAAAGTAGAATCTTGGTTCTGCTGGTGACTGTATAACTCACTCTACTGTAGGAACAGTGTTTGAATATATCTATTATGTACTAGCTTTCCCCGTGGGGTCAAACATACATATTATCACACTGATTCCCTCACGGGGAAGGCAGATAGGGTAAAGCGCCCGCTAGCCAAGCAAATATACTCTACACACCTTTGCGTTCCCACAGCTTGACTTGCTTAAAATTAATAGATATCAAGAATTCCAGCTAATAATCTATCTCTATGCCAAAATCACAGGGCGTGATTGACGAAAAAACGTTTACTTAAAAAAATCTTATATTAGTTTCTTTTTATTTCAGGTAATTTCTTCCCTCACGATGAGTAGAGACACGTGCAATGCTGTTATCTCGATACGTTCAGGTTATCTCTATCTATATGCAGGTTTCCTCTCGATGTTTTCCTTCACTATAAAGCTCGTTGTGTGACTAAGCACAGTACTTAAGTTCAGAAAACGCATTGGTTCGGGACTCGAACTTGCGATCTTTGTGTCGCAGGCCACTACTCGAACTGCTCGGCCACCACGGCTCCATATCAAGTAAGATAAGGTTTATAAAAGAAGTACTATAAGTTTATATATGACGCTGCCTTATCGCGTGTTTTAATCTTAGGCACCCCATTATGCCCGCAATATCACATGACACAATCCATAGAGCTTTTGCCAACACATAATTTCAACGACATTGTTTTGACAAACAAAAACAGCCCATCCAATCGACGCTGGCGCGAACTTCTTTCATATTAGTTAACGCCATAAAAACGATAGTATATCATCGCAAAGTTATACTGTAGCGAAAACAAAGGAAATTTAACTCTATATTAATCTAGCGTAAGGGTCATTCCGCGTGTAATGGTAACATTGTTTGGTGATTTTATCATTCACGCTCGAATTGCTTGTCACAAACTAGCGTTGTATATTTTCTGTCACTTTGGTGAACTTTTCGGCGTTCAATATTATAATACGACATACTTTAAGCTTTATTACTTTTTTAAGAGACATACTTAAAGATATTTTAAGCTTTTCCAAGCGGATATTATTCGTCCTTATTCTATTTAATAATAATAAAGTCATGGTGGCAGAGTGGTTGCAACACAAAGCTTTCAGGTTCAAATCGCGACTGAACCAATGAGTTTTTCTGAACTTTAATACGGTGATTAGTGAAGATTTACAACGAAGGAAAACATCGAGAGGAAATCTGAAATACTTTGAAAATAAATTTCAAAACAAAAATACAGCTCAGACAACCTCAATCGTATATACTACTGGACCTAGAACCTACATCAAGACTTTGTAGGTGAAAACTTTTAGTCGAATTTCTGTAAACAAGTTAAATCAATTTTAAATTTGCGGTGTTGTTGCCAACAGATCCTATAAATTAAGACCGAAATCCCATGAGACAAGTTTAATTAACAAGAAAGTTATTACATGACTGTGAACTGAGTAACTATTCGTTACGTTAGGAGCCCAGACTCCTTGATCTTTATCATAATATATTAAGTACTATATTACTTAGACACGCAGAGAAAATAGAGTTTTAATATGTTTTTTTTTAGATGTAATATAATAATATATTCTCACGCCTTCGTACAAGGGTTAACGAAGGGGTTGGCGGAGGTGTATAAGTAGTCCTCTCGATGTTTGCCTACACCGTTCAGAAAATTGCGATCTTTGTTCGCAGGCAACTACTCGAACCACTCGGCAACCACGGCTCTCTAGATGTAATGCAATTTTAAAATCTCTTTTCCTCTCCTATTAAGAACTTAGGTGGATAAATAAATAAATATATATATATATAAATATAAATATAGATATATATATAATATATCCTCACGCCTTCCCACAAGGGTAGGCAGAGGTGTTAATAGATAATACCCACACACCCACTTTCCGCCAGAGGTATATTAGGTGCCAACGTGACAGATGGCGAGTCCATCGCCGTTACTCCAGCACGACTATACATACGCCTTTGAATTTCTTCTCAGACGTATGAAGGTTTCCTCTCGATGTTTTCCTTTACCGTAAAGCTCGTGGTGTGGTAAATCACTGTACTAAAGTTCAGAAAAACTCATTGGCATAGTCAGGATTCGAACTTGCGACCTTTGCGTCGCAGGCCACTGCTCGAACCACTCGGCCACCACGGCTACACTTATAAATATATTTTTTTCCTAATTAGGTTTCTTTCTGCGATCAGTGTTCCCACTGTGAGCAGCAAATATTGAGGGTAATTAGCTGAATAATTAAAAATATTTATATTTTAGATTTTTTTTATACCACATTGGTGGCAAACAAGAATGCAGTGCGCTTGATGGTAACGGATGTATATATATATACATAAATTAGGCCCAGATGTATATTAGGTGGGTTGACACAAAGGATATATTCGTTATATTCCAGAAAAAAATGTCATGAAACATTTTTTTTTTTTTATAAGGCTTACCAACTAGTATACATACAAACTCTTTTTCGTACAGACATTAAACTAACCATTGTATTGAATGTAACTAAATTATAGGTTAGCACAACATTTTTAAATAAGTTTCACGATACATTTACTATTTCTATATAACATAAACTAAAAAAGAAGTTAACAAACGGATATGAATGAATTTTGAAAAACTGTATATAATATACATACATACATATCAACACGCCAAGTCCCTAACGGGGTAGGCAGAGAGTATAGAGCGCCAGTTCTCTCTAGACTTACATACCTCTTTCGCTTCGTCCACATTCATCAGTCTCTTCATACATGCTCGTCGGTTTCGAGTACTCTTAACGTTCCCGTCCTTCAGAGTCCGATCTATATGATCCAGGTAGTATATAATATAATGAATTAGTAATTAACATTTTATCATTGAAGCGTGTTTTTTAAATTTGACTATACCGTCCGAAAAAATGTCTACATCTACAGACTGAAACAAGCTATTATAAGTTCTGAGAACTGCAAGCATTGGAACATTTTGACCAAATTTATTTGACCTAGAAATTATATGAAAAGGCTGATAGTTACATAGTTGACGTGAGTGAGTGGCTCAGTTTAGTATAGTATAATTTTACGTGTAAATTTTCCAGTTCTATAATTGTTAATAAAGCGAGCGTTATGAATAGTGTTTTCTACAAATGTGCAGACTGTGGTGGGGTCGACTTCGTTACTTTCTCATTTGAATTTTATCATTTTCACAATTTTAGTGCATTATTAAAGTTCTTACCTAGTCCAATTTGCGAAAGCAATTTTCTTTATATCCTAGATTTATGACTTACGAAGGTGAGTTTCACAATGAAATTATTTATTTGGAAGATTTAAACACACAGTTAACCAATGTTTTATTAGAGACAAAGAGATTCACGAATACCTTGGGATGGACTTGCTTTCTGTCATGTTGGCACCCAAAACATATCTCTAGCGGAAAGCGGATGTGTTTTTACTACCTATAAACCTCTGCCTGCCCTGACCTGACTATTTCTGACTGAGTTTTTTTAATGTAAGTAAGGTTTATGTGTATAAACCTTCCTCTTGAATTACTCTATTGATATAAACCGCTCTAAAATTGTTCCGTAGTTAGTTTAGTGTACAGACGGCGAGAATCATCTTTGTTTTTATACCATGTTGAAATTGAGAAGATTTAATAGAAATGCCGATTATTGCAATAACAATAGTTTATAGTCCGCATCGTCGGAATAACCTCACTACTGAAATATGATGGCCAAATAACATTAAGTATTTCCCAACAATAAATGTTGTTTCATTAACCGGAACATAATGGGCTTCGTATAATAATGTGGCCGAAGCAGCTTAATTCTCGCCGGGCACCTACAGGTAGAAAGCTAGGCGGGACACACAGAGCCACGTTAAGCGCCGAAACGCTGCAGTTTCGTAAAAACACTTAATTTAAAATTTGCTGGCAAAATTCTCTTATATATACCGTTACGTTTACGTGCATAGTTTCGACGTTCCCATATTTTGTACTAAATTGCATACCTATTTATAGCACATTATAGAAAAATAATTGCATGAATAAAATTAAACGTGTAAAAAGATCGCAGGCCAATTTTCCTCGGATTGTAGTGTGACAAATATATCTAAAATTAAAATAAACAGTAAATATATCTAGCTACCTATAACAAAAAAGTATTAAAGATATTGAAGGCATGTTACGTTGAATTGGGGGTGGATGGGTGGGTAAATAAATATTGACGAAACAGAATTACAATCTGAAAATGTGTGGAAGAAGAAGCAGAGGAAAACCACGTATCAACTACCTAGATCAAATCGATTGGATACTCAGGAATGAGAACATCAAGAGTAGTCGAAAACGGCAAATATGTATGAAGAAAAAGAGATATGTAAGTCTAGAGAGAACTGGCACTCTATTCTCTCTGCCTCATGAGGGTCTCGGCGTTAAGATATGTACATATGTCAGTTCTTACCACAAATGTTCGTCAGAAAATCGTTCCGTATATTCCAACCATAGTACATTCCAAACAGCAGTAGGGCAAGTACGATCCCAACGCTGCAGGGACCTACAATGGACTGCCGTACGTGTGGTAGGCTTTAATTACGCACTTAACGACAGCCTAATGTAGTCTCGTTATACTTGAATGTACTATGCCACAGTTTGGGGCAAAAACTTTTCAGTTACACCGCTCGCTGACGGGACTAGTGTGTACAACTAGTTAACGGTTCGGAGTTAGGAAAAGTTACGGATTTCGCGTCTAGAGCGAGCTCTAGATGCGGAGTTGTGGCTTACGTCAGCAGAGTGGAAAGATTTCTTGGAGTAGGAGTGAAATGCAAGGTAAGAACTTGTACTACTGTAATCCCTACTTTATCATCCTTTGCAGTATGAATTATGTATAATGTATACTATATGTGCGCTGCGGTTATCCCCACGTAAAATTTGATATCGTACGTCAATTGCTTTTTTCGAATAAAGCATATTAATATACTTTTGTATGATCAGGCAAGAGTATAGAGCGCCAGTTCTCTCTAATTATGAAAAAATTACTCTCTAATTATTAATAATTAAACTATATCTGAAAAATTACATCAAATTATGTTCAGTCATTCTGGCATACTCAATCGAGTAACACACAATTCTAATGTTCCCCATGTGGTAGAGAGCACAGCGCATACATTATCGCCTCGGTTAGAGGTATAGATAGTGCCATCCACGAAGACGCGCCCCACTATACTACCTTCTAGTTTATATTGTAAGTGTGCAACCTTCCACTAACGTGTGAGTATTGTCGGTACACACTGATTACCTATGAGAGCACACGCACACTACAATTAATAGAGTATGGTCATACTCTACGAATCCCACGTCCCCCTCGACTAGATATTGGCGAGGCGCTTCTTCGTGGATGCTTTTATATATAGCATAAATCTACACTAATATTATAAAGAAGAAAACTTTGTTTGTTTGTTTGGTTGTAATGAATAGGCTCAAAAACTACTGGACCGATTTGAAAAATTCTTTCACGGTTGGGAAGCTGCATCTCCGGTGAACATAGGCTATATTAAATTGGACCCGATAGGTGGCGCTGCGATCGAGTTTCAGGAATTTAACTTTTTCACCCGGGCGAAGCTATCATTTTCTGTGTGTCTTAAGGTGGATTCGAGAATGGTTTAGATTTACAATTGGACCCGATAGATGGCGCTGCGATCGTGTTACGGGCAATTTAACTTTTTCACCCGAGCGAAGCTGGGCGGGACAGCTAGTTCTAAATAAACACATCAACAATCAACCTTCTTTCGAAAGTTATCATCTCTGACCACCAATTATATTGTGGTATTAGCGTCACCGATGGTGGTGAAACTACTATTACCAATCTCCAGACTCAACGGATGCATGACTCATTCAACCTGACTCAGACGACTGTATCTATTATTGAAGTGTTCTAATTTTAATTATTATATTATTCATATAAAGAGCCGTGGTGGCCGAGTGGTTCGAGCAGTTGCCTGCGACGCAAAGGTCGCAAGATCGAATCTCGACTGTACCAATGAGTTTTTCGGAACTTAAGTACAGTGATTAGTCATACCACGAGCTTTACGGTGAAGGAAAACATCGAGAGGAAACCTGCATACGTCTGAGAAGAAATTCAAAGGCGTATGTATAGTCGTGCTTGAGTAACGGCGGTGGACTCGCCATCTGTCACATTGGCACCTAATATACCTCTGGCGGAAAGTGGGTGTGTGGGTATTACCTATACACCTCTGCCTACCCCTTCGGGGACCCTTGTGGGAAGGCGTGAGGATATATTATTATTATTATATATATATTATTTATAGCATATTCAAAATCAAAGCCAAAGTGGCCAAGTTGTTCGAGTTGTTGCCTGTAACACAAAGATTGCAAGTTCGAATCCCGACTGTACCTGAGTTTTTATGAACTTCAGTCTAGTGATTAGTCACACTACGAGACTTTACTCAAGCACGACTATACATACGCCTTTGAATTCACACTTGCGATCTTTGCGCAGGCAAAATACTCGAACTACTCGGCCACCACTTCTTCACGGCTTCAATTAGAGGGTATATCAAGGAAATATTATTATTCCACTTGATTCATCATAATCATCACAGCTATCTATCATTATCCCCGGAAGTCACCTTATTCGCGCGCCCCAGATTTGAATCCCGTGCAGTCTGTGAGATTTACTAGAGAGGAGATAAAATGTTTTTATCCGTTGATCTATTTCCAAGCCGCGGTTTCCGGAGTGAATCCCGGTGATTATTTTCAGTGTGTTTTTCCACTTCGCTCTCAAAGATCGTCAGTAAACTGAGCTTGAATAAATGAATACTCTTGCGCTCTGACATTGGTTGAAATTATGGGAGGTTAGTTATTCCAAAGATAATTATAATTACTTGTGTACTGGTTCATGTTTACGGCATAGGTATGTAGGGTGTATGGGAGGGTATGCTAAAATAAAGAGCGAAAGATGCATCTAGGACTAAAGAGAACTGCCACTCTACTGACTCTGACTACCCCACGAGGGACTGTGTATGTATATATACATACATACATACATATAATCGCGCCTCTTTGCCGTAGGGGTAGGCAGAGACCACTTCTTTCCACTTCCTAACATACTTCTTTCGCTTCGTCCACTTTCATTATTCTCTTCATACATGCTCTTCGGTTTAGGGTACTCTATATATGTATATATGTTTATATCTATACAAATTCAAATATTATGCAAAAATATATAGGTTAAATAATAATATATAATAATATTGCCATTCCTTAAAACTATGTTCCTAAGAAATAGTCTGCCCTCCACGATGTAATATTGTATTCTATGCTCGCCATACTTTTCTTTGAATAAATGTATTTTTAGATACAGACATATAGATCATTTTAATAATCTTCAGACGCTCATGAATAAATGTATGAATGAAAATAACTTCCACATATCAGCTTTGAGGATGATCTATGTGACTCGTATAACTTGCCTACGCACGCTATTTTTCTCAATATAACCGTCGTAATTGACGAAAAGTTAGCGTAAATATTTCTAGAACATTTGTTTTTCTTTTTTTTATACAACAAGAGTGCCAAATGAGCATACGGCCCACCTGATGGGAAACGGTTACAGTAGCTTATTTACGCTACGATACCGAAGTATCACTTGCGCGCTGCCACTCTATGTTCGGAGAGTTATACTGAGTTGGCAACATAATAGGACGAATTACTGCCAACACAATATAACAATCCTCCCCCCTCCCTAAAGAGCTCATTACTGGAGACCTTATTCACCGCGTAGGAACACAACACAATAAATAGTGTTATTTGGATACGAACTTCTATAAGGTGGATTCCTGCCCAAGTCGGGCAGCTCTCGTTATGCCCCACCTCTCTGTATATCAAAGTCTGTCTAATTCTTGTTATTATTAATTGAATGAAAAGTAAATATAGAATGGGATAAATTATTTGATTTACAGTGAAGGAAAGAATTGATGAGAAACGAACACTCGACGGCATATTCATTTCAAGATGTATGTAATGTAACAGGAGGCTGCGTCTGACTCACCATACTTCATGTTGGCACCTTAATATATCCTTAATATATCTTTGGCAAGAGGTGAATGTTATTTTACCTTTGGGGAGCTTTGTGTGAAAGGTGCGAGAGATAAATTGTTCATTTCAAACGTATAAAGGTCTCACGCATTTCATTCAGCCGTTGTATGTTTTCTGTGTGAATACGATATTCAACTAAGAACCAGTGTTTGGTTTAAACAATTCTACATCGAACGTACTGTGCATCGGGACTACGGTGGCCGGGTTCAAGTAATCGCCCACCAAAATCTTTGCTGATTCCTCATATATCCTCACGCATTCCCACAAGGGTCCCCGGAGGGGTAGGCAGAGGTCTCTAGGAAATACCAACACACCCACTTTCCGCCAGAGGTATATTAGGTGCCAACGTGACAGATGGCGAGTCCATCGTCGTTACTCAAGCACGACTATACATACGGCTTTGAATTTCTTCACAGAGGCACGCAGGTTTCCTCTCGATGTTTTCCTTCACCGTAAAGCTCGTGGTGTGACTAATCACTGTGCTTAAGTTCAGAAAAACTCATTGGTACAGTCGGGATACGAACTTGCGACCTTTGCGACGCAGGCAACTTCTCGAACCACTCGGCCACCACGGCTTTTTGCTGATTCCATTCCCATTATAATTGATTCAGTAGGCGTCTGCAACGAAATAATTTAAGTTCAAACCCCGACTGTACCGATGAGTTTCTTCTGAACTAATACCTACATGGTGATTAATGACAACAGCATCGTGCCATCAAGGACGTGTGTTGAGAAACGGACTCGCCATCTGTCACTTAAATATATCTCAGTCAAGAAGAGGTTGCTGTTATACCTTTTCGGAGACGTTTGTTGGAAGATATAAAACCACATCGTTGGATATAAATAGGCATATAAAAAGGCAAAGATAAAAACTACGTGAACAATTAATTAATTTTACTTCTCACATGAATTAAATTTATTTACGTCAGTGATATAGTACACCTTTTGTTGCGAGATTCGTTATTAGCAACTGTTTTATTAGAATTACGCATTTCATTTCAACATTGATTTAAAAATGATAATAATACGTTCGAGGAAATAAAAAAACTATAAATGCGAAATTCTTACTCGGAAAGAAAATGTGTACTCTTCGGTATAAATAGCGCGTGCGGTCAGCTGGTTCAAATAAATAGATTGAAATCTCACTTACACTTGTACCGAGCGTGTACAACCATCCATTGAACGGGTATAAAGATGGTACACGTGTCCTATTTATAACAAGTTTTATTACCGGTAATATTTGTATCGGATTTTATTTATTAAAAAAAACTAAGGCGGCTGACGGCAGACGCATGTTCTATATTTAAAACGCCACGCGTGCTCACAAAACAACAACTCACAAATTGTAGAACCGCTGCGCGCACGCACGCGTCCCGACCGAGTGTTCGACTGGAATAATGAAAATAATAACGTTGTAATGTGCTAAACAATGTGATAGTGTTGTGAAATGTTTTCCAACTTCAAGTTGCCGCTGTTGAAGCAGAAAGCGAAGGAGGAGCCTGTATATTGTTACAGGAGTGTTAAATCGAAGCCACCGAAGACGCCGACTCTGTCGCGTGCGAAGCGACATCAAAGACGTAAGTTGGAATATTATTGGTATATGCAAAAATAAACACGGCTTAAGGTGACGCCTCTCCTCTGGAATTAGACGTTTCTGCTAATGGATGCGTCTGTTGATAACGTAAACACGAGATTTTCGAGCCAAATCGTAACGGTTGCCCGAATTCGCTCTCAGTTTCTCAGTCTCGCTGTTAAATGCGCTGCCTTTCCCGCGTCTGGGTGATAACTCCGCTTAACGTGCAAAGGAATGCAGTGACTTTGAATGCAGTTTACATTCGGCGAAAGTAATTAGTAGTTCCAAATGCGTGTTAGTGGTAGTAGACAAGCCTGTAAGTTTTAAATGTAGAAAGCTCAATGTCACAATAGAATCGTTTTCTTAAGGCTGTAATATTTTTAATTAAAATAACATTTAACACACGTGATAAGTGACACGAAAGTTCGTATTTTAATATAATATATCCTCACGCCTTCCGAGGTGTATAGGTAGTACCCACATCCCACTGTTTCCGCCAGAGATATATTTTAGGTGCCTACGAGATAGATGGCGAGTCCATCGCCTTTACTCAAGCACGACTGTACACACGCCTTTGAATTGCTTCTCAGACGTATGCAGGTTTACTCTCGACGTATTACTTCACCGTAAAACTCGTGGTGTAACTAATTACTGTACTTAAGTTCTGAAAAACTCATTGGTATTTGGTACAGTCGGGATTCGAACTTGCGATCTTTCTGTCGCAGGCAACTCCGACCGAATTTGAAATTCGCATTTTAAAATTATTGAATTAAGGGCTTTTAATTAGAGTCTTTTGTTTAATTGCAGGTTATTTATTATTTTATTTTATTATATTAATATTACCAACACACCTCTGCTACCCCTTCGGGGTCCCTTGGGGGATGGCGTGAGGATATATTATATTATTATTATTAGTTCGTTGCTCAGTGTCAAATATGTATGCATTTAAATTAATATTTTTTTTTATATTATCGAAACAGAGTTTACACCCTTAAAGAAATACTCGTATCATTATACTTACATCACATAAATTTACTTTGAGCTAAAATATTCTATCTCTGTTTATTTTAATTTAATAATCAGAGTTGTCTACCTTTCACGGATCTGTCGACAACCAAGTAAACTAACATCTTACAACATAGACTTCATGACTGCACGTGGGATGATAAATGAGGGCGCGGCAGTACATTTAATGTTTTAGCCATTGCAGTGTTTCGTGTCACAGAATAATTGAATTTGAACTACGTACTTCTTGTAGTTGTTAACAGACTGCCAATCAAACAATTAATGTTAATTGATTGATTTACGTCCATAACGGAGTAGGCAGAGGGTATAGAGCGCTAGTTCTCTCTAGACTTACATACCTCTTTCGCTTCGTCCACATTCATCAGTCTCTTCATACATGCTCGTAGGTTTTGAGTTCTCTTAACGTTCCCGTCCTTGAGAGTCCGATCTATTAGATCCAGGTACTCATCCAAGACCTCACTAAAAAAAAATATAGTGCAACCATTAATTGTAGTAACCAATCACACATATTATATTTTATAGTACTTATGAATACATAAAATTCAAACTGATATTTATTATCTAATAAATAAATAATCAATCGAACACTCAAGCTTGTGAACTTGTGAGTCTCTCAAGAGAACTCAAAACCGGCGAGCGTATATACCTGCCCCGTTAGGAACTCGGTGTGTCGAGTATGATGAGACTGGTGAATGAAGATAAAGTAAAAGATGTCTGTAAGTTTGGAGAAAACTCTACTTTCTCTCTCTCTCTCTCTCTCTGTATAACTGAAGGACAGGGCGTGGTGATGATATTTACCGAAATGAAGAATTCGCTCACAGAAAAACCTACGAATAACGTGACAAACAAATTAATTTACACAAATCCCCTCCCATGTATTTAAACTCCACGCTTAAACCATAAAATGATTGTCGACGTATGCCGTTGACGTATGCGACAGATGTTAAATGGCGTGAAATGCAAAATAACTATGTTGAAATGTATTTTCATTGTTGAATCATGGAAATTGTGTTGGTGGTTTCCTAATTCCCTATTACATATTAACGTGAGCCGGTGTGGCAGAGTGGTTTGAGATCCGCAACACAAAGGTTACAAGTTCAAATCCCGACTGTGCCAATGATTTTTCTGATTAATTACAGTGATTAGTCATACAGCTTTACGGTGAAGGAAAACATCCAGAGGAAACCTGCATATGTTTGAGGAAAAATTCAATTATGTATAGTCGTGTTGGAGTAACGGCGATGGACTCGCCATCTGTCACATTGGCACCAAAAATATATCTCTGTTTAAAATGGTAGGGTAACATACACACCTCAATTAACCCCATCGCGGACAATTTGCGAGAAGGCGTGGATTTATAATATCAACAATATTTGGTGTTAACGACAATGACACATATCATCAAGCTAGTTATTGTTCTGAGCATCAAGCTAAGTCCCTTACAGCGCAGGCAGAGAGGTAAAAGCACCAGTCTTCTCCTTTAACCCAGAATTAAACCTCTTTCATTACGACGACGACGATTGACGTTCCAACTTTCAATTGTGCTCAATTAGCTTCAAGTTTAAATATGAAACTTGTCTTGAAAGTATATTATAGATTCACGCTAGAGGCAACAGTTTGTTGTTATTTAAGGAAGGTGTAAAAATTATATTTGTATCGGCAACTCGCGATTCAAAACATTGTTGCAAGCGCATATTGGCATAGGCGGTAGTAGCCGCTTTCCTTTACGGTAATATACCACCTCGGTAGCTTAAAAAAAGCCTCATGTTATATTATAACCAATATATATGGACTATGTCCCACGAAACATTTATCATCAATAATACTCTATTACATAACACGTCAATTTAGTGAGAGTTTTTGTTAATATATAATAATATAATATATCCTCACGCCTTCCCACAAGGGTCCCCGAAGGGGTAGGCAGAGGTGTATAGGTAATACCCACACAGCCACTTTCCGCCAGAGGTATATTAGGTGCCAACGTGACAGATGGCGAGTCCATCACCGTTACTCAGGCACGGCTATACATACGCCTTTGAATTTCTTCTCAGACGTATGCAGGTTTCCTCTCGATGTTTTCCTTCACCGTAAAGCTCGTGGTGTGACTAATCACTGTACTTAAGTTCAGAAAAACTCATTGGTACAGTCGGGATTCGAACTTGCGACCTTTGCGTCGCAGGCAACTGCTCGAACCGCTCGACCACCACGGCTCTCAATATAATATCTATAAATTTATAATATAATTTCACATTGTCAGCGTTAACTAGAATTTGAATAAAAACAATAGACTATCATCAGATTATGAATACGGTGAGGAATATGGAATGAATTAGGTCGAGGAGCGTCTTGGGTCACTAATGATATCAAGAGCAGAAAGCGCCGACTTAGCTGCGAGCTACTACTTAAAGACCATCTGGTAAAATCCTATTACGATAGTAAAGAGTATTATAAGCCGTGGTGGCCAGTGGTTCGAGCAGTTGCCTGCGACACAAAGATCGCAAGTTCGAATCCCGACTGTACCAATGAGTTTTTCTGAATTTAAGTACAGTGATTAGTCACACCACGAGCTTTACGGTGAAGGAAAACATCGTGAGGAAACCTGCATACGTCTGAGAAGAAATTCAAAGGCGTATGTATAGTCGTGCTTGAGTAACGGCGATGGACTCGCCATCTGTCACGTTGGCACCTAATACCTCTGGCGGAAAGTGGGTGTGTGGGTATTACCTATACACCTCTGCCTACCCCTTAGGGGACCCTTGTGGGAAGG
>JACCPG010000582.1:28692-54908 GCA_016069955.1 Drepana arcuata
TTTACGATCCATTTGGATACTTTTACGAAGGTTAAAACTATTCATTTTATGGCATTGTTAACGCCGGGCAGCTCTTCAAAGTCGAACGATCAACGACAATGTAGCTTTGTTATGGCACTTGCTACATATTCTATATAGTAATTTTGTTTATGACAATCTTGGTACATTATGAGTTCAGTCACTAAGTTCTTTGTCTTACATTGTAGCAAAGCACATTTAAGTATGCAAATTATCACGCCGAATCATTCATGGTCTGAGAGCATGGCTTGATCAGAGCTGTGGTGGCCGAGTGGCTCGAGTAGATGTCTGCAACACAAAGATTGCACGTTCGAATCCCGACTGTACCAGTGAGTTAGTCTGAACATAAGTACAGGTATTAGTCACACCACAAGCTTTATAGTTAAGAAAAACATCGAGAGGAAACCTATATACGTTTGAGAAGCAATTCAAAGACGAATATATAGTTGTGCTTGATATGATATGTTTTATTCCAAATTTAAGCAGGTGAATCCGCGTGAGGTAATAACGTATAAAATAAATGGTTACTGGCCGCTCAACTTTATCTATAGACGCAAGAAATGAGTCAGATCGCCTATGACACTTCTAGTCATTAATAACAGTGAATGTCTACGAATCTAGACTAAATCGGTTTCGAGGATTACGAACCAGTTCTGACAAACAAAAAGCGTCTGGCTTATATTTTGTAGTCTATTTCTAAGAATTACTTCATCATTTATAATTATTTACCTTCACGACTTCCTTTGAGGGTCCCCGGGTAGGCAGAATAGTAAGGTGTCTATACACACACATTTTCCCAGACTTTAGGTGGCAACGTGACTTTACCAAAGATCTGAAAAACTCATTGGTAGTCGGAATTCGAACTTTATGTTGCGGCAGACTCAATAGGTGTAATTTAAATATTTAAACATAATACGATACTGTAGTATATTAATATATAGTCCTATGTATCATCCAACTGGTTTATTTTTATTTTCCTTTATAGTAAATCGTATGTAAATTCAACTAATATAGTAAATACGCAAGTTGTGAGGAAGTTCGTTCCTCTTTCACACAAAAATTACGACACATACAGTTTCTATCAATAAAATAAAAACATTCGCCGGTGTAGCCGTAGGACAAAGCTAGTGTGCAATAAACTCCAGATGGTATCATAACTTATGTAAATCTTAAACAGTATATTATTATTATTCCCGAAACCGCACTCGTATTCCATCGTCACGTATTCCTTATTTATGCGAGTACTTTATCGGCCCATTTGGAGTTCGGTTAGGTTCATAATTGATCGTACGTTTTATGTCTACTCCACGAAATCGCGTATTAGTGCGCATTAAGTTTAATTGCGTACCCATTTATCGGGATACGAATTTAGCCCTTAAGTGAAAATAATTGCTTTCAGTGATAAATATGTTCCTTTAGGAATATGTTAGAAGGAAAAAGAGGAAAATGAACAAGATTAACAGATATATTATGAGTCAGATCAAGGAAAGTGTCTCTCAACGTATAGGGAGTCCACAAAGTTTTCGTTGGACTAAGGCAAAAAAATATAGACAAAGGAATTGCATCAATTAGGCCAACAAATTCCAACCTTTTAATTTTACGATAATTTGTATTAAGATAATCTTTCGCGTTGGTACCCAAAATTTACCTCCGGCGAAAAAAGTACCTACATATTATGCACACCTAAGTCTATACCTTAGGGGACCCTTGTGTGAAGGTGTGACTACAAAAAATTGTGCCTCATATAATTACATCATTATATATAACAATTACATTAAATGTAATGTAATTGTTATATCTGTTGCGTTGCGAATGTAATGTAATGTATTATTAAATGTTCCAACTACTTAGATTAGATCGATCGGAACTCAAGGTCGGGAATGTCCAGGGTACTCGAAATCGACGAGCATGTATGAAGAGACTGATGAATGTGGACAAAGCGGTATGTAAGTCTAGAGGGAACTGGCGCTCTACTCTCTCTGCCTACCCCGTTAGGGACTCGGCATGATGATATGTATGTATGTATATATATATATATATATATGTGTGTACATTGGGAATGCTTGAAACATAAAAAAAAGTTTGTAAAGATGTTTTTTACTCTATCACGCCCGAACTGCTGGACAGAATGGGATGAAGTTAGGTAGAGATAGATAATTAGCGTGATTAACACATAATTATTATGTTTTCTTTGATGCGAAAAGCTACAATGGAAATTAAGTTTTCCTCGGGGAAAGTGTGACACAGCATCGATAGTATTTTGCGTATTCTACAATATATCTCTTGTTTACAGGTCGCTCCGAACCCGGCATCGTACCGTCAATAGTAGGCTTTACGAAGGACTCAGTCGCTCACGATTGTGACCGCCTTGCGCCAGGAGACAGAATCTGCAGTGTCAACGGCATCTCTACAGCAAGGCTGACCAATGATGAGGTTCTCAGATTGCTCGACAATGTTGAAGAACGGGCCTCTTTGGAGGTCGAATATTACATGCCTAATTATGGTAAGTTAATCTTCTTCAATCAGATGACATCTGGTCAGTGGTAAGAGCTCCTGACTGCGAAACTTGAGGTCGCGGATTCGAATCCCGCTGAAAGCACATATTTGTGTGATGAACACGAGTATGTGTACCTTAGACTTGGATGTCCTATGCATCTATATAAGTAAATATATCGTTGTTTAGTTACCATAACACAAGCTTTGCTTAATTTGGGACTATGTCAATTTGTGTGAAATTGTCCCACGGTATTAATTTAAGATATTTAATTTAAATGCTATTGTCGGCGTCTGATGTAATTCCTACAATTTGCTTCTGTCCAGTACAATCTCTTTGACGTCCATATACATCATGAGAGATGTTTTTGTGAGATCTGGCTCATATATGTTAATTTAAAATAATCAAAAAAATATAATAATAAATAATATCCTCACGCCTTCCCACAAGGGTCCCCGAAGGGGTAGGCAGAGGTGTATAGGTACTACCCACACACCCACTTTCCGCCAGAGGTATATTAGGTGCCAACGTGACAGATGGCGAGTCCATCGCCGTTACTCAAGCACGACTATACATACGCCTTTGAATTTCTTCAAAATATTTAGTTTGACCATGGAAGTAATGAGGTGAAGTCTAGCTTTTAAGGTTTCCAGTATTAAATCTAGTTCAAAGACGAGGGCACATAATTAACTATAAATCAATATACATTTTAATTAAAATAAATAAATAAAAATAAAATACTTTATTTCTCACCACTTGTTATAGCTATTACATTACGTTTAATGACATCCGAATAACATTGCTTTAGGTATAATACGCTTTACTATATAATAATAAAAATAAATAAATAAATATCCTCACGCCTTCCCACAAGGGTCCCCGAAGGGGAGGCAGAGGTGTATAGGTAATATACCCACACACCCACTTTCCGCCGAAGGCATATTAGGTGCCAACGTGACAGATGGCGAGTCAATCGCCGTTACTCAAGCACTATCTGGTATAATATATTAAGTTCTCAACCAAATGGCATCATTACTCACAATTGTTAATTAACAAGTAGAGATGTGGAGGTGGTGGGGTTACAATTAAATTACACAAAAATTTATAAATGATAAAAGGCTGTGTATTATACATAAAATTTTGGTTGATTGTCGTGGTTTTGAACAAATACACCATCAAACATGAAAATGTCACGACTGTGTTCGTCAGTCGACATCGTTTCCTCAAGCCAGAATTGATACCGTCACTTGAAAAATATTTCATTTCGTCGTTTAATTAATCACAATCTGTTTCTAATTAAATTCCGTTAGATATCACTCGCTTGAATTTTTTTAATTCAATTCCTTTTTTTATTGGAATACCAACTCTTTTTATAGCCTATGTTTTTATCATACATACATACATATCATCACGCCAAGTCCCTCACGGGGTAGGCAGAGAGTATAGAGCGCCAGTTCTCTCTAGACTTACATACCTCTTTCGCTTCCACGTCCACATTCATCAGTGTCTTCATACATGCTCGTTGGTTTCGAGTACTCTTAACGTTCCCGTCCTTGAGAGTCTGATCTATTTGATCCAGGTAGGAACGTGGCCTTCTTCTGCCTCTTCTTGCAAACACTTTTGCTTTGTATATCTGTTTCGTCAATCTTTCTTCACTCATCCTTTCTATGTGTCCAAACCAAACATGCCTTTCTTCATCTTTACAATCACGCCCTCATTCACGCCAGTTGATTTGCGAATCTCTTCTTTGCGGATTCGATCCATTTAGAGATTTTTCATGTTTTTATCGTTATACATATATCTTCACGCCTTCCCACAAGGGGCCCTAAAGGGGTAGGCAGATGTGTATAGGTAGTACCCACACATCCATTTTCCAGAGAGATATATTTTAGTTGCCAACATGACCGATGGCGAGACCATCGCCGTCACTCAAGCATGACTTGCTTCTCAGACGTGTGCCGGTTTCCTCTCGATGTTTATATCACCGACTAATCACTGTACTTAAGTTCAGAAAAACTCTTATTGCTACAGTCGGGATTCGAACTTGCGATCTTTGTGTCGCAGGCCATTACTCCAACCTCTCGGCCACCACAGTTTTAAATATATACACACATGCTTGTAATAGCATAGTATATCCAGAACAAAAAGATTCATTCATAAAATTTGTCTTAAGAGACTTTTTGAGACACTACCTTAAACAGTGCAAACACCAAATGCAGTGTATGAGAGCCAACATCGAAATAGAATAATGCAAATTTAGAGTAAATACACAATACACATTAAAGTAAGTACCTGGATGACCGAGCTTAGCTCGGTACATATAATATAAAATATTATTTCGTAGGAATTACAGACTTATGAAATATGAATAATATTTTTAATGTTACCAATATAATAATGAAAAAATGTGAACTCTTAATTTAAATAAAAAATAACGAGTTAATCGGTTAAGAAATTAAAAACATATGCCAAAATAAAGAATCATCTATCTAAACATATAATAAAAATGTAACGGATTGCTGTCTGTACATGGAAGATGTAAGAGAAAAAATATGATTGGGAGCTTTATCAACGCAAACAGCACCCAAAACACTGATTGTTAGAATTTTTGTCTGTGCGTTTGTGCACACTAGCCTCAGAAACGGCTTATCCGATTTAGATGTAGTTTGTAAAACTGTAACGGATCACTGTCTGTACATGGTAGATGTATGAGAAAAAATATGATTGGGACCTTTATCAACGTAAACACACGTTGTGCCATACTCTGCCACAAATCTTGTAGACGTCGATTCCGTTGTTCGTCATTAGAGGTAGCTACACGTTGTGCCGCACGCTGCCGCCAATCTTGCGGACATCGCTCCTGTTCTTCAATATTTTCAGTAGCTACACGTTGTGCCGCACGCTGCCGCAAATCTTGTAGACATCGCTCCTGTTGTTCGTCATTTTCAGTAGCTATACGTTGTGCCGCACGCTGACGCAAATCTTGTAGACGTCGTTCCCGTTGTTCGTCATTTTCAGTAGCTACACGTTGTGCTGCACGCTGCCGGAAATCTTACAGACGTCGCTCTCGTAGTCCGTCATTTTCAGTAGCTACACGTTGTGTTATACGCTGCGGGAAATCTTACAGACGTCACTCGCTGTTCGTTATTTTCAGTAGCTACACGTTGTGCCGCACGCTGCCGCAAATCTTGTAGACATCGCTCCTGTTGTTCGTCATTTTCAGTAGCTATACGTTGTGCTATACGCTGCGGGAAATCTTACAGACGTCACTCGCTGTTCGTTATTTTCAGTAGCTACACGTTGTGCCGCACGCTGCCACAAATCTTGTAGACATCGCTCCTGTTGTTCGTCATTTTCAGTAGCTATACGTTGTGCTGCTCGCTGACGCAAATCTTGTAGACGTCGTTCCCGTTGTTCGTCATTTTCAGCAGCTACACGTTGTGCTGCACGCTGCCGGAAATCTTACAGACGTCGCTCTCGTTGTCCGTCATTTTCAGTAGCTACACGTTGTGTTATACGCTGCGGGAAATCTTACAGACGTCACTCGCTGTTCGTTATTTTCAGTAGCTACACGTTGTGCCGCACGCTGCCGTAAATCTTTTAGATATCGCTCCTGTTGTTCGTCATTTTCAGTAGCTATACGTTGTGCTGCTCGCTGACGCAAATCTTGTAGACGTCGTTCCCGTTGTTCGTCATTTTCAGTAGCTACACGTTGTGCTGCACGCTGCCGGAAATCTTACAGACGTCGCCCTCGTTTTCCGTTATTTTCAGTAGCTACACGTTGTGCTGCTCGCTGCCGCAAATCTTGTAGACGTCGTTTCCGTTGTTCGTAATGTTCAGTAGCTACACGTTGTGCTGCTCGCTGCCGCAAATCTTACAGACATTGCTCCCGTTGTTCGTAATGTTCATTAGCTATACGTTGTGCTGCTCGCTGCCGCAAATCTTGCAGTCATCGTTCCCGTTGGTCGTAATGTTCAGTAGCTACACGTTGTGCTGCACGCTGCCGCAAATCTTGTAAACGTCGTTCCTGTTGTTCGTAATGTTCAGTAGCTACACGTTGTGCTGCTCGCTGCCGCAAATCTTGTAAACGTCGTTCCTGTTGTTCGTAATGTTCAGTAGCTACACGTTGTGCTGCTCGCTGCCGCAAATCTTGCAGTCGTCGCTCCCGTTGTTCGTAATGTTCAGTAGCTACACGTTGTGCTGCACGCTGCCGCAAATCTTGTAAACGTCGTTCCTTTTCTTCGTAATGTTCAGTAGCTACACGTTGTGCTGCACGCTGCCGGATATCTTACAGACGTCGCTCTCGTTGTTCGTAATTTTCAGTAGCTACACGTTGTGCTGCACGTTGCCGGAAATCTTGTAGACATTGTTCCCGTTGTTCGTAATGTTCAGTAGCTACACGCTGTGCTGCACGCTGCCGGAAATCTTGTAGAAGTCGTTCCCGTTGTTCGTACTTTTCAGTAGCTACGCGTTGTGCTGCACGTTGCCGGAAATCTTACGGACGTCGCTCTCGTTGTTCGTAATTTTCAGTAGCTACACGTTGTGCTGCTCTCTGCCAGAAATCTTATAGACGTCGTTTCCGTTGTTTGTAATGTTCAGTAGCTATACGTTGTGCTGCTCGCTGCTACAAATCCTGTAGACATCGCTTCCGTTGTTCATGATTTTCAGTAGCTACCCGTAATGCTGCACGCTGCCGGAAATCTTACAGATGTCGCTCTCGTTGTCCGCTATTTTCAGTAGCTACACGTTTTGCTGCTCGCTGCCGCAAATCTTGTGGACGTCGATCCCTCTGTTGGTCATATTCAGCGGCCACAAAGAAGCCCTCGTGAAACATCTAAGACCTTTCTGCTCGTATAATGTTGGTCAAGTTTTGCAAGACTTGTGGGACGAGCGGAAGGCTGATTATTTTCATTGATTTGTTGAAATGAGTCTTGTTTGTCGATCACTATTTTCTTGAAGGTGTTCTTGAGATGAGTCTTCTTCTTCTTTTAGGCATTTTGTCATGTAAGTAAACATTTGATTTTATATATAATACATCTACGATGACGTAACGTCAAACCAAAAACTCATTGGCATAAAGTTTGTTGCTTAGCAACGCTTTATTGTTGCTGTGTTGGTAAAGCAGTAGCGAAATTCAAATTCTAATGAAATTGTAGGAGATTTTCATTGCCTAAAAACACGGATAAAACAACTTTTTTTTTAAATGAAACCTAGCTAGATCAATTTATTGCCCCCGAAATCCCCCCCGTACCAAATTTCATGAAAATCGTTGGAGCCGTTTCCGAGGTTCAGATTATATATATATAAATAAATATACAAGAATTGCTCGTTTAAAGGTATTAGATACCACGAGCATAATACATCTAGTCGTGTTGAAACAGGCGCTGATATGCAGACAAAGCCGGGACAAAGCCATATATCATGTTGACTCTTAGACAAGGCCGAACGCTGCAGCCATATATCTCACCGACATTTTACTCTCAGATCAGCAATGAACTCTGAATTTAATCCGAGCTTCTAACAAATACCGGGCCCGTGTTTTTACACGTAAATATTTATTTCATTGGAAGATTAGGTAATAGAATTAGAAAATTACTGTCTTTCTCTGTATTTTTCTCGCAAAATTAAAGCAAATGATCATTTTTCAACTGTTAGGGGTATTTGAGTAGCAAACAACCGAACACATTCAATATAATATTAGTAGTAAAATTGCAAGGAATCCCGGTGGATACTGATGCAAGAACTGATGCGCATGGGTATTCTATTTTGGCTTTCGACTCTCAATTGCTCGTTCTTCTTGAAATACATTCTATTAAACTTGTTTTTACAGATTTGAGTTTGAAGGAAAAGCCAAGCGCGCTCGTTTTTATTATCAAATATTAATCTTATCAATAAGTAATAATTTTTATTTATATATTTAGTTAAGTCAGAACTCGTAGAACAAACGTTAGTGTAATTATATACTCGTATATATCCTCACGCCTTCCCACAAGGGTCGCCGAAGGGTTAGGCAGATTAACACCTACTTTCCGCCAGAGATATATTTTTAGGTGCCAACGTGTAAATGAAATCTCAATTTTTTTTTTATTTTATAAAAAATTTAAATATATTTGTTCCAGCGTCACAAAACTCTCTCTACATCACCACAAAGCTAGCGGAGGTGCCTGTAGAGAAAATCAGCGGCTCTCTAGGCGTCACCATACGAGGTGGTCTACCAGAAAATTCTGCGCCTAGCGCTGATTTAGTGCTAAACAGCAGATCCTTAGATGCTCAGCCCTTGGTGGTGACTCACGTCCGGGTAGGTGGGGCGGCGTACAGCACTTCCAGGATCAAACCAGGGGATCGACTTCTGAAAGTAGATCATGTGAGTAAATCTTGCGCATTACGATTATGCTAATAATTTTCAAGCTAAATAATCTTACTTTTATTTTTATTCATATTTTTTTATTCTTTTATAATAAATTAAACATAAAACTATTTGTTTACAGATTTCCCTGACGAACAAAACCCTATCAGAGGTTCACCAAATACTCCAGAACTGTCCCCAGGTGACTAGTCTGACGATAGAGTATGACGTATCTATAATGGAGTCGGTCAAATTGGCCACCGGGCCGCTGTTAATTGAGATAGAGAGACCGTGCAATGAAGACCTCGGCTTGTTCCTAACCAACCAGAGGTGTACTGATGACGTGTACAGTTCTGGATCGGATACTTACCAAAGAGTCGGGACGTGCAATGCTATTTATATTGACAGTATTCTTCCAGCTAGTATAAGTGACAGGTAAGAGTATTTAAAATTATAGAACAGTATTTTTAAGCGAACAATCGTGTTGTATCTAATAGATAAACACGTGAAATACCCAAGACTTCGCCGCTCCCCTCATTGTACGCCAGTGAATTTAGGTATGACAGAGGAATCATGAAAATGGTATGCAAGTTAAGAGGAGTTTTATATGTAACTGGCAGCCCGTCCCGGCTTTGCACGGGTGGTCATAAGATTGTTATAAAAAAAATATAGCTTATATCACTGAGGGTGAATGTAGCTTTGCAATTGTGAAACAATTTTTCAAATCGATTTAGTAGTTTTGGAGCCTATTCAATACAAACAATCAAATCTCTCCTCTTTATAATATGAATATTATTATTAAGTATAGATAAATAAAATAAATGTCCCAAATCTGTGTCACGCGTAAGAGGCAGAGGAAGACCACGTTCCAACTACTTAGGTCAAATCGATCGATCACTTCAGAACTTTTAGAATATTTGTAGTGACATTACATTTCCCCTATTTCACAGTACAATTTGAACAGAATAGAAAGACGTGAAAGTAAAGTAGATCGAGTTTTTTTTTTAAAACTGCATAAATAAGATAAAAGCGTAAGAGAAGGTGCATGCTGAGCCAAAGAATATCCGAAAATCGCAGCGAGAAAATCTCTTAGTTCAACAAAATTAGATAGCTCTCCCCGCTAACTTGGCAAGATATAAACTACCTAAGCTAAAAGCTTACCACAAAATACGGATATGGTTTTGTTAATAACCCTGATTGCGAAACTAGAGAGTGAGTAAGCCCAGATTGGCTAAGTGAGCTTTAAGCTTTAAGCCCAAGGCCGGAGCTTACTTGTTAACTAAGCTCGCACTCTTAGAAGCTTCTAATTAAGTTTAATATTTTAAACAACTTATTTGAGTTTACCAATTAATTGATCAAAGGAGGTAAAATAATTAAGGCATATTGGAAATTTGTTACACTGACAGCGGTCTTTTCTCTGTGTTTATTAATTACTAGCTGTGCCCGCGACTTCATCCGCGTGGCATTAAACAAATAAAATATAGTCCAGTTTCTAAAATTAAAGTAGCCTATGTCACTCCTTTTTACATCAGCTATCTGCCTACGAAAGTCCCGTCAAAAGTGGGCCAGCCTTTTCAGAGATTGGAAAAAGCGGTTATTTTAATATAACGTACAAACACTCCAATTTTATTTATTTGTATTGTATGTGTGGATTTAAAACAAGGTTTTACGCCATATAATAAAACCTTCCTCATTGCAGCACAACACTATATAAGACTGGGCACGACGCCTGAAGGCAATTCATTCGTGTCAAAATCCGTACACTATAAATACATTCAAATGTCAATATGACGTTTGTCTATATCTATTAGGCATGTACAATATTTTTACCGAGGAGGTGGTTTCTCTTTTCGACTGAATATTTCTCGTAGATTTTCTTTACCGTAAAGTTGGAGATATGACGAATTCTATAAAACTCTTTGGTACTTGTCGGGGTTTCGATCTGAGCCCTTGATTTCACTGTTCTGCATTTAAAACATAACATAACCTCACGCCTTCCCACAAGGGTCCCCGAAGGGGTAGGCAGAGGTGTATAGGTAATACCCACACACCCACATTCCGCCAGAGGTATATTAGGTGCCAACGTGACAGATGGCGAGTCCATCGCCGTTACTCAAGCACGACTATACATACGCCTTTGAATTTCTTCTCAGACGTATGCAGGTTTCCTCTCGATGTTTTCCTTCACCGTAAAGCTTGTGGTGTGACTAATCACTGTACTTAGAACATATAATATATATATATACCAGTTATGTTAATATTATTTCTTCGCTCATTCGACAGCTGTCAAGTTAGGGTATTTCCAACTAAGTTATAGCTGCTTAGTTTCCAACTAAGCAGTTTCGATATAATATATAGGTAAGTATGGTCAAGTTGGTCCAGTGATATTATCACAACTTACCGTCTCTTTTCAAGTTTTATGTTAACATGTTTTTGTTATATTAACCGACCATCCCAGGTTTCGGGTTTGATTCCTGCACTGAACCGAATGTGCTTACTAGTATATTACAATATAGAGACCAACTTTAGTATGTTAGTATGATACCTACTAACATACTAAAGTTAGACTAGTCTAGGTAGTTAGTACGAGTACCTAGTAACTTTAGTAACATAAAGCTTCAAATGAGACCTGATAATAATAAATAATAATAATAAATAATAATCTATCATCACAGACAGGTGTATAACCGCTAATAAGCCCGATATAGTGCTGATAGATGATAGCGCCGCACAATGATTGTGGATATAACTGTCCCGCATGATGGGAATCTCGTGAAAGCGGAAAAAGACCAACAAATAAAATATTTGGACTTGGCTCACGAGATTCTCAGCATGTGGGATGTGGACTCTGCAATCATTGTGCCGATAGTAATAACGGCCAATGGCCTAATGGCAAAGAGCCTCGACCAACACCTCAAGAGGCTCTCGTTAGACAGTTGGATCAAGTGCCTGATGCAGAAAGCAGTACTGCTCGAGACGGCACGTATTGTGAGGAGATTTCCTTCTCTGGGACCCTAACCACCGGTACCTTGGACCCTGATCCCGATACCGGTGGGCCCCTATATTTTATATTTTTAAATATGTTTTTATATATATATATATTTAAAAATGTAATCTATGAGATGCATTTTAAATAAAGAATAATAATAATAATAAATACTCATGATTAGGTTGTGTATGTTTTACATTAGAAATTCAGACAGTGAAAGTACATCGCCTGTGATCTCTAGACATACAACCTCTTTCGCAACATCCACGTTCATCAGTCTCTTTATAAACGCTGATCAATATTGTGTTCTTACAACGTTTGTATCCTAGAGTTTGAACCAAATGTTTCCACTCCCTCTTCTGCCATACTCCATAAACATTTTCATATATTTTTTTAAATTAACATAGGTGTGGCGCCCTCCACCCTGGCGATCAGTTACTGGCGTTTGACGACCATGTGATTGACGGGAATAACTACACAGCCGAAGAGGTCATGTGCTACTTGGAGAATTGCGAGGGAGGCTTCACTAGACTCCACGTTGCTCCGCGACACGTGCTCGCCCATGGCGGAAGGTTTACAAGAGGTGAGAACGATTCAATATCATCTAATATGAATATATATCTAATAAGAAGCCCCGGCTTTGCCACACCAAGAGCCTTATGGTAATGAAAACCATCGAGAGGAAACCTGCATATGCTCGATGAAAATGTACGTATGTATAGTCATGTTTCAGTAACGGCGATGGACTCGCCATCTGTCACCGTGGCTTCTAAAATATATCTCTGGCGGAGAGTGGGTGTCGAGGCTTGTGGGAAGACGTGAAGACATTATATATATTATAATAAATAGAAGCTTTTCTTCAACATCTCTACCTACCCAGTGAGGAGCTCAGTGTGCTGATATATGTAAAAATGTACCTATGAAAAATGAGTTTTTCCATAAATATATATTTGAAAGGCAGACGAGGCACGACCAGTACTACGATCGGAGTGGGGTGTCTCGATGACTTAACTTAATTCTTCTCTTGTCCCGAGGCAAGATTAAGTAAAGTACTGGTGTAAGTCTTGAGCTGAGGCGATAGCTAATCGTCAAGATTTTTTCTTTCAAAAACGACAATGAAATATTTTTACCGGGTTAGTTTTCTATACTTTCAGTTAGGAATATTGCCTCTATAAAATTTTCTATCGTTTTCTATCAAAGTTTTAATAGAAAAAACTATATCATGAAGCCATCACCCGCAATAAAAAAACGTGTTAAGAAACCAATTATGGTTTGCAAAATGTACAGCTTTTCTAAAAAAATATAAACATGAACAACATGACATGATCCTAAGCCCTTCAGTTAGTAGCATACTGAATAATTAACGAAACTAAAAATGAACTCTATACAGTAAAATCACGTCAAATGTATTTACAATTGTTCTGCTTCCCAAATCTCTAGTCATATTATTCGCAATTCCCACGCTTAAATAAACACTAAAGTTAACTAACTCAAAACCTCCCAAACTTAATCTAAAATGTTGATGGAAAACTTAACTTCCTCATTAATATTTAAGGCTTAAGCACGGCGGCAGTGACGCTATATTTTAAATTACGTCATTAAACCTAGTATTAGATTATCACAGTATATTAATTATGATATAAACTCCCGTAACTCATCAAAATGTCGGCAATAATGCCTGTCACTTGGGCACCAGTTATTAAACGGGTCATATTAACATGAAACTTAGCTCGTATGCTCAAAGAGCAACTTCTTATATATGTAACAAACCTCGACAGCTTATATGGAACAGGTAGTTATTCAAGTTTCAGCTTCAGGAAATGTAAAACAACTTATTTCCCATGCCATTTCTACGTCTTTGTTAGATATTTTTGTTATATAGTTTGTTTTGTTATATAACGGCTGGACCGATTTTAGTGAAATTTTCTGCGTGTGACTTCAAGGGGAGTTGAGAATGGTTTAGATTCACAAATGGACCCGATAAGTGGCGCAGCGATCGTGTTTCGGGTAGGGAGAAGGATAACAAATGTTGGGTGATCGAGTTCATCGATAAGTTTTAATGCAACGCAAGTAGGTATACTAGTCCAATTCCCGTCATTACGTTAAGCCGTGATTGAGTAATGGCGATGGACTAGCCATCTATCACGTTGGCACCTGAAATATATCTCTGGTGGAAAATGGGTGTACTACCTATTCACTTCTGCCTACCCCTTCGGGGACAATTGTGGGAAGGCGTGAAAATATATATTTATTTTAATAAGCAAACAAACATCGCGCTCACATCCAGCCAAAATCAACCATTCACGAAAATTTATTATAATCTATTGTTACAGAAAACTCTATATCGGGTACATCGACCCTTAACCCGAAGAAACATCGTCAAAGGAACTATAGACAAAGCTCGATGCCGAAACTAGGCTCGCAGGATGATTACGGTAAGGGACAAAGGGGTAAATCCGATAACTATTGCCATTACCGACTTGATTGATTCTCTCCACCGCTCGCCCTTTTGTGTGATTACATTCTACCTGTTGTTGTTCCGTGCAAAATAATCGCACACTTTTCCTTCTAGTTCATAATACACGACAATGGTAGCTATTTATTTAACCCGATTACGTTAATAACGTCTTTAGCAACCCTTACCCGTCAATAGCAAAATCTTTTGTATAAGTTTGGCAACAGCACCTGCGAATATGAACATCTGGACATGCGGAAAAAAAATGGCATGTCACTATCTTTATAAAAACCTACACTCGTACGAAGCCGGGTGGGCAGCGAGTTGAGGAACCAACATACGTTTGAGAAGAAATTAAAAGCATATGCATAGTCGTGCCGGAGAAACGGCGATGGACTCACCATCTGCCACGTCGGCACCTATCTCTGGCAGAAAGTGGGTGTGTGGGTACTACCTAAACACTTTTACTTACCCCTTCGGGTACCCTTGTGGAACGGCGTGAGAATATATTATTATGTAAATGTACAGAAGTAATTTCAGTCACTAAACTTTCTGCATCAATATTCAGGATCATGTGATATTACTTACATTAAATACCTTAGAAGTCGTTCGAGAACTCTCGAAAGTTACCTTATGATAATACGCAGATCCAAATTAAAACGCCTGTAATGTAATTAAATGCTCGTGAAGTGGGTCAGAGCACTTCAGTTTCGATCACCTTCTATAGAACAAGTGGTTTCTGTATTGAAACTAAACACTAAGCGGAAATGTCTTGTAACAGAAGCTTTTCTAATCTTAAATGCTCATTACTGAGCTATTCTCGTCTTCGAAGATTTTTATGCAGCGAGTTTAATGTTTCGTTTGTCTTTTTGACCAAGATATTTGTAACTTTAACATGATCTAATATTATCTAATTTCGTTTAATGTTGTAGGTAATGTTTTTTCTCGTACTAAAGAAAGTGTGTCTTTTTGATAATAGATCTATCAATTAATAACAACAGAGGCAACTGAAATGGACTTAAGATTAAGTACTACTTATTATCACGCCGAGTGCCTAATGGGGTAGACAGAGAGAACATCTCTTTTGCTTCATCCACATTCATCCCCTCGTTTTCGCCAGTTCTTTTGCGGATTCGATCTGAGATCGTTACTCCGCACATTTTTCGATGAAATCGCATCTCAACTGCATTTATGCCATTTTCATGCTTCGTCTGACATACCCAGGATTTGTAGCCGATATTAAAATAACTATAAATATAAAATTGTTAAAAACACAAGTATATGGGAAGATAGGTAGGGCGTAACGGATTTCCCGTTCGAATTTGGAGCTGCCCGAACGGGGCAGGACCTTCGCCTTATTAAAGTCCGTAACCAAACCACATTTTTTTTTGTTTTGTATTCCTACGCGCTAAATAAGGTTTCCAAAAATGAGCTCCTTGGGGAGGGGGAGGATAGTTATATTGTATTGGCAGCAGAAGGATTTGTCCCATTATGCTGCCAACGCAGTATAACTCTCCGAAAACAGGGTGGCTATCGTTATATAATCGTTAGCGTAAATAGGCTACGGTAACCCTTTTCCATCAGGTGGACCGTATGCTTGTTAGCCACTCTTGTTGTATAAATAAAAAATCTGTCTAAATTTTTTTATAGGGAAAATATTGCAAATTCTAACACTGACCCCACACAAACCACAAAACGAGGTTGACGGATGAAAGAAAACTTCATTTGCATACTTTTAGGCATAACTTGGACAATGTTTGTCTGTCTATGTTGGTACTAGCCTTATGTTAATTTCATACTCCACTCCCCCATCCTCATAGTTAACGACATCGACCTGTTCTTTTGTGATCGGAGTGAATTCACAGTGTTCTTTTTATTATTCGTTATAGCTACTTTAGTCATTTATGGCATATGTAGGTACTAATCCGAATTATTATGTATACAGAAAGCTGCGAAATTTATGATCGTATTGAAAATATGTAACTTTTATATGTGAGACTGATTGAGTATTTTTTTTTATACAACAAGAGTGGCAAACAAGCATACGGCCCACCTGATGGGAAACGGTTACCGTAGCCTATTTAAACTCACGATACCGAAGTATCACTTGCGCGTTGCCACTCTGTGTTCGGAGAGTTATAGTGTGTTGGCAGCATAATGGGTTTAATCCCTCTGCTACCAACACAATGTAACAATCCTCCCCCCTCCCCAAGGAGCTCATTACTGGAAACCTCATTCACCGCGTAGGAACACAACACAAAAAATTGTGTTATTTGGCTACGGACTTCTGTAAGGTAGAGGTCCTGCCCCAGTCGGGCAGCTCCGAATTCGAACGGGAAACCCGTTAAGCCCTATCTCTCTTAAAATTTAAATTGTGTTAAATAATTAAAAAAAACTTCAAAGACGTTTGTATAGTCGTGCTTGCGAAATAGTCGGTCATGCCATCAGTCACGCTGATACCCCTTCTGCGAAAAAATGTTACATCTCTGCCTACACCTTTAGGTTGATAGCGATACAGAAGATACATCAAATTAACCAATATTACGTATTTTTTAACCCAACAGATAGTCAACAAAACTATATGAGCATGGGAGTCTGTCGGACAGAATCTCTCAATATACAGCTGGAGGTCCCTCCGGGGCACAGTTGCGGCCTGGCGGTGCATGAAGACAATGCGATGCTAGTTATATCTCATGTGGCTGCGCAGTCGCCGGCCTATAGGTAACTATTATTTATTGTCGTTCAACGTTATTGTCGTTAACGTCGTTATTGTCCTTAATGTCGTTAACGTCGTTTTTGTAGTTAACAAGTCGTTCCGTGGTGGCTGAGTTGCCACTTGTAACGCAAAGAAATTTTGAATCTATCGTTACTTTTGAGTTTCTTAAACTTAAGTTCATTGATTAAGTACACCACAAGCTTAATGGCGAAGGAACCAACGAGAGGAAAACTAATATAAGAAATTCAATGATGTATTTATATAGAATACCTTGAAAAAAGACGATGGACTCACCATCTGCTACGCTCGCACCTATCTCAGGCAAAAGATGGTGCAGTTACCTTTGCATATGCCTTCGGGGATAGGCAGAGGTAATATGATGCATATGCCTTTGCGAAGGCTTGAATATATGTATTAAATATTCATGCAAACGTAATTAACTCTGATTCTACCTAGTAAGGCTACATCAAGCGACATTTACTGACATTTACAAAAATACGTTCTTAATTCAGCCCAAGAACTGCGTTGCCTTTGAAGAACTCGGTCGGTATGGCTTATATAGGCAGCGGTATCACTATATGTTAGCCGTAATGAGGTACTGAATGACGCACAAAAAGGCTTCTATGAAAACAAGACGGAGTGGTTATTTGATACAGTGTTTTCATTGGCAATTTTTGATATCATACACTTTTTAATACGATATCTATGTAGTGGTGTGACTATCTTAGCATAAGAGATAAATAGACTCCGCGTTGATTGATGTAAACTCAGAAGAAATTAAGGTAATCTTTAGGTAATCTCTAAATTAAGGAACATATCTCGCTCAGAGAATCAGCATGGCTATCCAGCGTGGCAATGCAGCTAGTCTTCTTGGCACGCTGCCTCGGGATACCGATTTGGGACAAATATTTTCTCTGTAAGAGTTAGTTTCAACTGTTCTTTGTAAATATGATTAATTGTTGTTAATAAATAATAAACAACAAAAAGGTAATCTTTTAAAGTCTACAATTAACTGCATTATTGCACGTCTATACATTCATGGTTATTTTTTTCAGATCTGGCTGCTTACAAATAAGAGACAGAGTCATGTCCATAAATGGTCATGAAAATCTAACTATGGATGTAGCCAATGAGATTCTGCAAAGAAGGAACGATTCCCACAATGCTAAATATTTGACTCTCAACGTGGAGTTTAGTATGCCTAATGCTATAGAAGCTTCAAGTGGCGTATTTAATGTGAAACTTGCTAAAACTACCGCTGGACTTGGTGTTACAATTACGGGTATGAGTTTCAATTGTTAATTACATTGAACAACGAAGTTTCAATGCGGCACAGTTAGCTTAACCTAGAGATTCTAACAATATGCGCTCTAAGATATTACTTCAATAAGATATTGAACCAAATACTAAAGTAGAGGAGAGAGGAGCGCTAGTCCTTTATAGCGCCGCTTTATTCGCTTTCATCTAATATCTGCTTACATGCTTTCCAGTTCCTAGCACTCTTAAGGTTCCCATTGTTCGATAGATTTGGTCGAGGTAGTTATTACGTGGTCTTCTTTTAGCCTTCAACCAGATCTTATCGCATTTTATCAGTTTTGCAAACCTTACGTCACAATGTGTATAAAAAACTTTACGTATCTTTTTTATCTGCACAATTATAACCATATTCACACTAGTTACTTTGAGAATCTTTAGATGTTATTTGCTATAATTAGTAATTTATGTGATCTCCAAAACACACGGCGTTGGCGGAAGACGAAGAGTCGGCATTTCATGAAATTAAATGGAATAACTCAACAAGTTTGCTTATGTTTGTAATTCTCTCTTTTTACTCTCGCAGCAGCGTGCGCCACATGAATAAACTTTAAATATATAATATTATTTTTAACAGGATGTAAGCAGAAACTTTTAACCAACGAAGAGCCAATGGTGATATCGGATATCAAGCCTGGATCAGTAGCGCACAGAAGTGGCGCTTTGGCCCCGGGGGATCAGCTTCTTGCTATCAATGGACAGCCGTTGCATAATTTATCCCTGGTATTTTTCAAGCACAATTTTTGAGAGTCACCTTTAATTTAGCAAATGAGCAAATTTTTAAGATTCTTTATGATTTTCAGGACACAGCTTTTAACATACTCCAAAACTCTCCAGACGACATTATAACCCTAAAAATTCGAAAACGAGACCTTACCGAAGACTGGTCTAATATCCACAAGCATAATGCAAAACTTAGCCTCCAAAGTTTCAGTAACATAGAAATTAAGGCTGTTGTCCACAGCGGGGAAGATTCTGGGCACCATACTGAAAGTCCTAACAATAGTGCTAAGGAGAGCGAACGTAGCCACTGCAGTAATGAAAACGGGAACAACGCAGTATTCACAATTGAATTGATTAAGCAAGAGAATGGTCCGTTAGGGCTAACAATTGCTGGAAGTGAAGATGTAACACAACCGGTTTTAGTCAGTGGACTAGTTGAAGGTATTAAAGCAGTATTGTTTAAATGCAATGTTTATGATTTATAATAAATGTAAAGAAAAATATATATTATTATATATTATATCATTCTAGGTGGTGTAGCCGAAAAGTGTGGTAAATTAGCTATAGGAGATGAATTGCTTAGCATTAACGGAGAAAGTGTGTTAAATAAACCTTTGTCGGAAGCAATTAAATTACTTCAACAAAGTGGTCAGAGAGTTCACTTGCAACTTTGCAGAAAAGTTACAGGTATAAAATAAAATTCCTACTTTTTGTATCAATTTATGTAAGACAAAAAAGTTTTTATTCAATACTTTTGAAACGATTGTAGGTTCTATAGATGCAGAATCTAGTGCAAGAGATTCTAGTCACTCTACGTCAAGTCCTGGGCTTTCTAATGACAGTGCTGTTGAATCCTGGGATCAAAACACGCCAGTTAGGACTAGTGCCAATTGTGGTAAGTTATTTGGCCAAATTAAAGTTGATTAAAAAAAACATTATAATGCATATTAATAATTTATAAAGTTTATTTTATAGGTAATTCTGAAGTCATAGAGTATGCAGTACCAGATAAAAGCCGTATGATGGATAAGCATCCTTACTCTCCGACCGATGAAGACAAATTACTAGCCTCTAGCTTCAATTCAGCTGCACCTTATACGGTCAATGACCTTCCTCTTCCCAATTACTCATTAAACAATTCTTTGAAGACGTTCCATTATGAAAATACGTGTATCATTCCTGAAAATACACTGAAGAATAAACAGAATATTACCAGAGAGGACGACGTTCAGCAAATTGAAATTCTTACTTCAAACATGAAGGATTGTCAATTGCACAACATGGAGAAATCCTCATGTAAATGCGACTACGTACAAATGGGACCTTATGGATTTGTATCACCAAAAACAAGGCGACCAAATTGGGACAATGATTACATGAATAATGGTATTTACACTGTGACGACTCCTCAAAAGTCACCCCATAAACCTGGTGTTGCTGGAACGAGTTTCCAGTTCTCAACTAGTCCTATATACGAGAATGATGTACCAGGTAAATATACATACAAACATGTTAAGCCATGTCCGTCACAGGGTATGCAGGACTTACAAACTTATTTCGACATTCATCAGTATCTTCATGATGCCCGCTGGTAGTAGTCACTTAGTACTCTTGACGTTCCCATCCCTTTTATAATATTAAAATTACGAACTGTTATAAAGCTCAATACTTTCTGATTTTAAATTTCTTTTATCTAGGTCTTTACAGCAGCGATACCATCTCACCAGTTAGGGGTTCCGTCCACCATGTCATCCTATATAAGGATGCTATTTATGATGACTATGGATTCTCAGTATCTGACGGGCTCTACGAGCGAGGAGTGTATATCAACAGGATCAGAAAGGGGGGACCCGCTGATATTGTCGGGCTGTTGAGGCCTTACGACAGGATTTTACAGGTGAACCTGATTTCTGGTGGTACTTTATTTTTTTATTGCCTGAAAATAATTGTGTTCCAGCAACATTAAAAATTATTTTTTGTATGGTCCATTCAGACCATGTTAATGAATCATAAAATTTTTTGAAGGTTAGTTACTTTGTCAGTCAGAATAAATCATTTTTGAACCTTGATCATAATGATAGTTCTTCTCTAGGTAGGATAGTAGGCTCTGCTTAGGGGGTAAACAATTTGTCGTTGTCTCTAATTTGTTCATTTCATATTGGATGGCATGGCCCTTAAGGCATTTTGAGTAACCGATTTTTATAAGCTTGTAAATGAGGCCGGCCAAAAGGATGGAATTATTAAAAACCAGAACAGTTAAAAATACTTGAAAGCCTGAGAGTTTATTCGGAGACATGTTACATACGTAAACGTTCAGTTCATGAAGGTGAAAGGAAAAGGAAGGGGGAGGAAAATCATACATATGTATGAAAAACAAGGACAAAATATGGTTAATCCGCATATTTAAGAAAAATTCCGAAGGTCTACGGACGTTTCAGGCTCTATAAAATTTCGAAACTGCTTCTACTCTAGGACTTAAATTCGACGAAATTTTACAGGTTAATGGCACCAGGACAGTCGACTATGACTGCTGTCTCACGGTTCCTCTAATTGCGGCCGCTGGTGACCGCCTTGAGATCGCAGTTCAGAGGCTTGCCACTTCCAGGGTTGGTATTCTCTTTTTTTTTTCAAAGAAGAAGGTGTCTCTATACTAGCCAATGTATCTAACAAACTTTCTACTTGTTATATACATTGTTCAAAACCACATGAGTCTTATGTTGTTTAATTATTGAGCTCTTTCAAACAAGTGGTAACACCAGGTAGACAAACAACCATACAGTCCATCCGACGGTTAGCTGTTACCGTCACTAATTAGACGATGGTCAACTACTACTTAAAAAATATAATATGCCTTGATTATATTATGTGTTACTAACGAAGATATAAAAAGATACCTTTTATAAACCAAACTGTGCCCCGCGAATTCACCTTCGTGAAATTAATTGCCTTTGGTGATTTCTATCTATAATTTAACATTAAGATGATATGTAGAATAGTTTTTGTCTCACAAACTTACCCGTTACCATATAAAATCATATAATAATAATTTTCCTATGTCTATTCATAACGTAATCGTGTTCATAATTATTCTGCCCTATTATGAAAGTTCAACAAAAAGGTCACAAATTTACAAGCTCTGTTAGCTTGGAAAAGCAAAATGGCTGCCACACGCGTTGCTCTTTCGCTCTGTTCCAAGGCGCGAGGAAATATTATATATGTAAAACTGAGAGGGTAGCCCTTATAAAGAGTCTTTTCATGAGCGAGTAACTTGAACAATTTTCTTGTATTTCTTGTATTTCTCTCATTGTAAATTGATTCCTTTCGACAAAGAAAATTTTTCTATGTCGAGCCTTTGTGTCTTGAATATTAGGAAGACGTGAGGGAAAACATTGATGAGTACTCTGTAAGCGCGTTGTCGTTTAATTTCCTTGAGTAAATGGTTCGGCATTTTCAAAGCAAGAAAAAGTTGAATAAATATAATAAATAAATTAAATTGAGTCTCAATTCTCCACGTACAGAAAATATTAAAATAAAAAAAAATTAAGAGCTGGGACACGGCGTGATGCGATATACATACTCGTATGTATTTAATATTTATTTTTTGTTGCAGGACCTCAAGAACTTGCGCCTCGAAGACAACTCAAGCCCGAGTGATAGTAGTATTGTGACTAAAACTATTTAGTGTATAACCCGCCTTTAGTGAAATGACACGAAAGACATTGCAAACGCTAGTGTTAACGACCTATTTTTATTGACGGTGTTAGCTTACTAATTAATGTATAATAGGATAAAATTGCGAATAAAATTGTATATATACTATGTTACGGAGTTTTGTTTCTGAACCAGTTACTCTGTTGACTGAAACTTGGTGCATATTGATCATATTCGTAACCAGTGTTCACACACATTGATGTGTACTAACCAATAACCTTAAATACAGTGACGGCCTTCTGGTCTAGCGGTCAGAGCTGACTGCGAAGCCTAAGGTCGTAGGCTCGATTCCCACTAAACGCAGATAGATATATATCTGTGATGAATACGAGTTTTTGCATCTTAGTCTTGGATGTTCTGTGTATTTATGTATAATCTATCTATATGTATATCGTTGTCTAGTTTCTATAATACACGCTTTGCTTAGTTTGGGACTGGGTAAAGTTTTCTGGAATTGTCCCATGGTATTCCTTATTAGTGATTGGCGAGCTTTACAACTTAAACGTATGGAAAAATATGTCTGAAGAGATATTCCAAAAACATTGTCTCTCGTAGAGTGAGTTCCGGGAAATTTTGCTACTTAACCGGTCAATGGCGAGACCTAGGCCACCAGCCAGGTAAATTTTGGTTTTTGGTCATGAGACTGAAAGAGTTACGCCATCTTTATTCTCCCCAAACAAGTCTCAAACAAAAGCTAGATCAATATTTCCGTGTCTCATAACAACGGGGTGGGCAAAGCTGTCGAGTCGCAGGTGGATTGTGACACGTTGACGTCACACCAATGACGCGCCTTTCTGAATATTAAAAGATACTTTCAACAGGAAAACTGACTTTTACATATTTCTTTCATTCCCTGAGCTTGCATAATAAATTCCATGGAATTCTACCTAGTCAGCAAAGTCATACCTGGTAAACGCTTACCACAAAGCGGCAAAAACTACAGTAGTTACTCCTGATAAGCTCCTTTTGCATATACATACATTCATATCATAACGCCGAGTCACTGACGGGTTAGGCAGAGGGAATAGAGCCCCAGTTCTTTCTAGACTTGAATACCTTTTTCGCTTCGTCCACATTCATCAGTCTCTTCATACATGCTCCCCGGTTTCGAGTACTCTTGACGTTCCCGTATTTGAGTGTCCGATCGATACACATACGTGTAAAGTATATATTTTGGTTCGGTGATAGTGTTTTGGAATATGTTGTGCTCTCCCTATATTATACCTTATTTCTGTATCTAGAAGATATAAAATAGAAATTGAATGAGCGTATATGAAAGATATTATTAAATTGACTATCTCATAACTGAAACTTTCCTAAGCAATACCATATTTTACTAAGACGATACTGGTTCTACATAATATATGCCTTCCCACAAGGGTCCCCGAAGGGGTAGGCAGAAGTGTATAGGTTATACCCACACCCACTTTCCGACAAATGTATCTAAACAATTATTGAGCAAAAAGGTTTTGAGTTAAAATCCAACGCTATATTCATTAATTTCAAACGTAAACAATATTGATCATCAGTTTCAAAATTCACTTAAAATTTGACCTCTGATCCTAAATTACAAAGAATTTATTCTGAACAAAATATTCGAAGTTCATTTGAAAGTGATATAATCACGGTGAACAGGCATTATTACAGGTGATATGAAATTGATTGATACATTTTTATTTACCAATAAATCTTGGCACATAGAACGATAACACGTTATACCCTAATTATTATAATATATTTCAAATACTCTAGTGTGATGTAAAAATGTGTATAAGCATGAAAATTAATATGTCGATGTTTTTGTATACCTAAATGTGCCTGATGTTGTGCATAATTTTAAATAGAGTTTAAGAAATAAGATACGATTTAAAGATTTAGTATAAGTTTAAGTATAAAGCAATTCCGAGGAATGCTTTGCCGTAACTTGCCAAGCAGTTGTATTACTGTTCTAAAAGCATTTTGTACCGCATTCGAAGGTAATAAGCCAAGAGTTTATATAACCGTAGGTAATTTGGTGAAGAAAATACTTTTAAATAGTGGTGTTCTTTAAATCGATTAAAATAAATATATTTAATTATAAATATAATATGAAAATAAAATTAAATATTAGTTATGAGTTTTAGAGATCAGTTTTTAACAATGTTATGTAAGCCAATTAATTTCTATCTTTGCCAAATTGTTTATACCAAAGTTCATAATAAAAATCAAGACATTAGTACTTACTCTAACGAATGGTATTTTTAGGAGTTTATTGTTTTAGGTATAAATGTTTAGTAAAATATTATGGATTATGGAAATATGAATTATTGTATACAATTGAATTAAATTATAATTCATTAAAATTGTATATAATAATAAAGGATATAGATACACTTTAGTGTAGTGTTATAACTGTTGAAACCAGACTGATAGCAATTTTTATAGTATATTATATAATAGTAGTTTTTAGAATAATTTTATAGATTTCATAGTTAAAACTGAAACCTATTTAGTAATTTCATTATTAAAAAAAATAACTTTTATTCATAAATCATCATATTATATATATATATATATATATATATACATAAATATGAATTAAATAAATATCTACTTATAAATATAGTCGTTAAACATCTACGATAACCTTAATAAATACATCTAATAGTTTGCACAGTCTACGTTTTCGAAACGAAAATAAGTACGCGTCATTTGCAAATTGTAAATATATCTGAACGTCAGGTCTATCTATTAAAGTAGATACCAAAATATAATTATAATAAAGTATCTAGTTTTACCTATATATTAATAGTTAAATAGAAAGTGGGTGTGTGGGTATTACCTATATACCTCTGCCTACCCCTTCGGGGACCCTTGTGGGAAGGCGTGAGGATATGTTATGTAAATAGAAAAATACAATTTCTCTGAGAAGCGTGTGTGTAAGCTATATTAAACATTGTATATTAAACATTTCATAAAATTTCCCAATAATGTGTATAATACAAATTACGATTAACATTCGGGATAAGCAACTTTGTATAATGCAAATATTAGTGTAAGGCTAGGTGTATGAATATGCGAAGTGTTGTAGTTAGATCAAAGAACAGTATAGAATAATATCTAGTGCGGCGTCTTTCAAAGAATACAATCTGTAGATAAAAAAAAAATGTTTTTCAAAAGGTGTTTTAGGTACTAGGTAACTGTGTTTTGTTTAGATTTGGTGTTTGAGTTCACTTATTGTTAACAAAAAAATTATATTTCATCATACTATTAACCCGTTATCATTTTTCTTTTATTGTCATTCCCATAATAACCACTAGTAATTTGTTTTTCTTAATTTCAATATTGCTACAAGCTTGATAAACTCAATCAAATCGTTCACGATTTGTAACGGTTCATTTAAAATCTTTGTAAATTTCAAATCTTAGAATATTAATGATTGGTTGTATATCACGGCGAATGAGCGTATGG
>JACCPG010000583.1:0-34715 GCA_016069955.1 Drepana arcuata
TCGTGGTGTGACTAATCAATGTACTTAAGTTTAGAAAAACTCATTGGTACAGTCGGGATTCGAACTTGCGACCTTTGCGTCGCAGGCAACTGCTCGAACCACTCGGTATTTTTAGAATACTAGTTCAACCTTACTGTAAACTATAGTTATGTAGTAAAGTATAGCAGTGTAGGCACGAACGACTCCCCCAACCGCGCAACAACTTTCCCAACCGCTATTTGTCGAGTCTGGAAAACCATACTATCCTTAGAAACACAACACCAGACGAGATCAGTGCAAGTTGAATGCGATATTTTGAAGGATATAGATACTGTATTGCCACAATCCGGCAACATGGACTTCTAAATGACACGCAAATTGACCTAGTCCCAAATTAAGCAAAGCTTGTGTTATGGTAACTAGACAACGATATATTTACTTTTATAGATAGATATATACTTAAATACATAGGACATCCAAGACTAAGGTACTCGTGTTCATCACACAAATATCTGCCCTCAGCGGGATTCGAACCCGCGACCTCAAGTTCAGGAGCTCTAACCACTAGACCAGACGGTCGTAAAAATATTGATGTACCCGCGTTCGACGTTTCGATATAAAAACTTTCAAATAAAACCGGCCATTTGCATACGACCATACCGAAACAACCGAATGTATAAAAGATTGGAATATGAAACCGCGCAATCCCGTTTGGTGAGTTTATCCGACGTGTTTGACCGCACACACGAACAGATAAAACTTTGCCATACTTTGCCACTTTGTACAGCTACCGATGAGTTTTATATCGTATACTTTGTGAAGTTGTTGTATACATACGGACAACTTGGCCAAGTTAATTTGCGGCGATGACAAGCGGGGGAAAACTTTGTTATTATTGATAAAGGATTATGTTACACGGGGTGTTTTGCGGAATGTTTTTCTTATTAATAACGACATTTAATTCATTGTGTTTGTTCAAGGGCCGCGTTGGCCGAGTGGTTCGTAGTAGTACAGTCGAGATTCGAACTTGCGATCTTTGTGTCACAGGCAACTCGAACCACACGGCCATCAAGTCTACCAGTGATTAGTCACACATTGAGAGGAAACCTGCATACGTCTGAGAAGTAATTCAAAGGCGTATGTATAGTTGTGCTTGATTAGCGGCGATGGACTCGCCATCTGTCACGTTGGCGGTAAGTGGATATGTGGATACTACCTATACACCTCTGCCTACCCCTTTGGGGATTCTTATGGGAGGGCGTGAGGATATATTATTACTTAGTAACACTTAAAAAGTAGTTAAGTAGTAGAAATGGTTGTTGTTAAATCAATTGTTAAAATTTATCCTAATTAATGTAATTGCTATGTTTATGCCGTTTTAATTATGTAAATAAATAAATAAATCTTCGTACAAAAAGTATACGTGAGTTTTTGAATAAAAACGTTTTGCAAGTAAACCTTAATGAATGTTTAAAAGTATAAATGAAAGACAAAAGTAATTTGATACGAACCGAATCCGAACGGGACCGAATCAATTAATAAGTTACCAGTAGACAACAAATATCTCGTATCTAGAAGGTCAAACAATAGACTACTCATCGATTTTTTACCACGTATCCTATCCCTTGAGGATCATTAATAACCCATAAAAGTCTATCACTGTCCAGTTACTGGGCCATGTCACGTTACATACGTATTCACATTGATAAAGGCATACGCTCGCGCTGACAAAGGACACCACATAGAAGACTCAATGGTCACCAATATCTGTCTAGTCATCCGTCACAGAGACGAGGCGATTTATATCCACGACGAAATTGAGTTTCCTTCGTTCCTTTGGAATCTAGGACGTAACTATGATAGTTTAGTGATAAAATTAAAATAAATAGATTCTGACTTTCCGTTATTGACTAGCTTCCCTTTCTGTTTTACTTAAATAAAAAGATCAATTTATCAAACATAATCCTTATTTTGATAGTAAAAAAACGCGAATTTTCTCGCGCCTAGAGAAATTACCCGTTTCTTATTCAATTCTCGTTAATTCAAATATACAGCTGTACAATGCAATCAAGAAGTTGTTCAGTTAAATCGTAACAAACAAAACAAACCAAAAATCAATCTTTCTTCTTTATACTACTAATTTTAGATAATGTAGGTACCTACAGATAGCGCCATCCACGAAGACGCGCCCCACCAATTTCTAGACGAGGGGGTCGCGGTACGCGGGTAAACATGACCCTAGTCTATTAATTGTAGGCGTGTGCACTCATAGGTGATCAGTGTGTACCGATAATACTCAAACATTAGTGCAAGGTTGCTCACTTACACTATAAGCTTTAGGGAAGAATAGTGGGGCGCGTCTTTGTGGATGGCGCTATTATATAACAGTATATAACATCCCTCGAGTACTGCTGCACTTTGAATGATTATGTGAGACATATTCAAAGTTCTTAAAAGTATCCCACATTGCAGGCTGAAATTGTTTTTGTATTTATTTTATCTGAATGAAAAAGAAACACCACGAGCTTTACGGTGAAGGAAAACATCGTGAGGAAACCTGCATACGTCTGAGAAGAAATTCAAAGGCGTATGTATAGTCGTGCTTGAGTAACGGCGATGGACTCGCCAGCCTGGCGGAAAGTGGGTGTGTGGGTATTACCTATACACCTCTGCCTACCCCTTCGGGGACCCATGTGGGAAGGCGTGAGGATATATTATTATATTATATAAAAAGAAACAATTGAGTGCGTTGAAAGTTAACTGTAACGTTTCACGTTTTCATTCTCAGTCAATGCAATTTACGTTCTCAAGTCATTGGTGTGGCCGCCCGCAGGGAAACACTAATTGGTGAAAATTATAAATTGGATTTCACCTCACTTCAGATTTGTTGAGGATGAGCAGTGCTCTGGAGATAAAGTTTTGTTTAATTTCTGATAGTCAATTATAGCAGAGGGAAACGGATATATTAGGGTGCTTAACTCCCCAAAATCGTCTATGATAATTATTCAATTAATACATATCATCATACCGAGTCCCTAGCGGAATGGACAGAGAGAATAGAGCGCCAGTTTTTTCTACACTATTCATGTCCTCTATAGGGGGGCGTTGTCATCCGCGACGCAGTTTTTAACTTCTGCGGATGTCATCGTTACCTACGTTTATTTCTGTGCCAAAACAATGTGACCAAATAAAATTGTATTATTATTATTAAATATCTTTCGCTTCATCGACATGCATTAGTTGATAATTAAATAAAAAGTATATTATAAGGAGCCGAGGTGACCGGGTGGTTCGAGTTGCAACACTAACGTTGCAAGTCTGAATCCCGACTGTAAAGAGAGTTTTTGTTTTCGAGTAGTCACACCATGAACTTGATGGTAAACGAAAACATCGATAGAAAACCTGCATATAAGTGCTGGAAAAACGGCGATAGGCTCACCGTCTGTCACGTTGGTAACTATATAATAATATTTCAGGCTAATCGACAGTGTAACACATTTTCCGACTTTTTCGGGGAATCCTGTGAAGGAATAAAAACACACTAAAATCTGGCAAAGTACTCAATATTTCAAGCAAGAAATGACAGTACTGCGAGCCAATCTGTTCAGTAAACAGACCAACAAACTGGGCTAATTGTGTTTGCTCGTTTTGTTCCTACGGTAAATAAAAACGCCCGGCTTCGATCGCCTGTGTTCGCAACGCGAGTCGCTTCAATGCGATGTAAAATCGGACGGTGTTTTGTTTAACGCAATATGTATGTGTTTTGAAGAAAAGCATGATGTATTAACAATATTTATTTATGTTTCTGTATGGGTTTCTAGCCTTGTGTAGATTAATCAGCCACACTATGAGCTTTACGGTGGTTTAAGGAAAACATCGTCATCACAGTCGTGCTGGAGTAACAGTGATGGATGGGCCATCTGTCACTAAAATATATATCTGGCGGGAAGTGGGTGTGTGCCTTTATACCTCTGCCTACCCTTTCGGGGAACCATATGGAAATGCAAACGTATATTTTAGGTTTTAACATGATGATGGCGAGTCCGTCGCCGTTACTCAAGCACGACTATACATACGTATGCAGGTTTCCTCTCGATGTTTTCCTTAAATCTCGTAGTGTACTAATAACAAAAATAAATAACAGTGTTTATTTAAATCATGAGATTATTTTAAACCGACCTTTTACCTCCTCTTGACATGTTAGAAAATAGTTTCGCATTGAAAAGAAAAAGTGTTTTTCCAGTCATTCACAGAACTGAAAGCTTTTTGGCATCGCTGAATGAAATAGAGTCAGCGGTTCCGTTCTATGTCACGGGCTCGCCAAATAGTTGTTTCAATTTTGTAGTTTTATTCTCGTTCAAAAACATTCCTTTGTAAAAATATTCTATCGTACATCGAGTTGAGCGAAGCATCATCATCATCAGCCTACAGCAGTCCACTGCTGGACATCTCTTCCATGGCGCGCCACCGCACTCTGTCTTCGGCCCTTCGGATCCATCCGCTGCCAGCGGCCCTCTTAAGGTCGTCCGTCCACCGTGCCTGAGGACGCCCTACACTACGTTTTCCCCTCCGCGGTCTCCATTCGAGAACTCGTCTGCTCCACCGTTGAGCGTATATACTACCTTTAACAATTACAATATTGTAGACTGTCAAATGAAAGCAATATGTCGGCTTGTTGCACTTACTGCGCCTATCGTGGAGTTGCGTAAAGCGTAATGTATATGCCACCGTAAAATTTTAAATACCGTTTGATTATAATCTATCTCGCCAAATTGTAAACTGTCGAAAGATTGTGAACCGTAACACACTGCTTACAATTTACGCATAATTTTTTGGTCGATTATAATATATCGAAATGAAACTAATAAATTACAAATTTGTCATACTTACATTATTATTATACATATCATCACGTCAAGTTCTTCACGGGGAAGCAGAATATCGCTAGTTCTCTATAGACTTACCGACCACTTTATCCAAATTCATCAATATGTTCATACATGCTCGCCGCGTTCGAGTACTCTTGACGTTGTCAACGTTGAGTGTTCGATCGTGTTAGGAGCTTAATGAACATGTTCAATAAAATCTTTAGGAGCGGAACTACGAAATTATCACATCAAATCGACAGCTGGCGATAATTAACCTTAGATCATTTAATTACGGTCTTTAATTAAGTGACGTGAGTGAGTAGAAACGCCAGTGACACGATCTCGCCAAGGCTTTATTCAGGTCAAGGCGTACGTAGTAATGAATTGGTGTAAGGTCCTGTTTATATGGTGACATTATAATCATCCTCGTATCATGGGGTGCGTAAGTTGGGCAAGGGCATAATAAAAAAAAGCTCATTGTCGTCACACACATGTCGTCGACGAAACTTTAAGCGCCAAAAATATACTTTTGAAAAACGAGCTTGGTTCTCAATCTACGTACTGCTAATCTCGCTCTGCCATATGGCTTCTCGCTGATTCACACCAGAGGATCTGTCGTTAAGAGGTCGTCATTCAAGCTCTTAGACTGTATCTTCTGCTGACACAGCGAACGGATAGCTATTATAACTCAATGGCCAATGCGCGGAAATTTTCCGATCGGTTCATTCGACCACTGTTATGTGTCACTGTCAGACCAACGTGTCCAGACCACCACGCCGGCAATTCATTAGGCGCTATAAGGCAACAGACTGGGAATAATTGCGTTCCACGCATCGTACCCGTGTTAGCATCATACTTTGCATCAAACAGTCCTGACCCTTGTACAGTAGCCGGCGCTGAGACGATTCTTTCGTACATTCCAAACAAGCTATTAGCTTCACGAAGATAGATTAGCCAAGTAAACCCTGTATGAGGCCCTGTATATATAGCAGAATGTATTTTCTGAGACATCCTGTTTATACCTAGACGTACTTTAGTTTTACTAAGAGAGAAAAGCGACGAAAACATTTTGTTCTCTGTCGAAGTGTTCTCCAGAGAAAACAACATAGTGTTCTTCAAGACTTCGCTAATTATAACCCCACGTGACTAGATACGCTAGTTCCTGAATCAGTTTATTAAGTCATGTGGTATTTACCCTAACTTCATATTACTATACCCTGCCACTGTACTTTGTCACTATATCCTGGGCTTAATACTCTGGTCACTATATTCTGTCGCTATATCCTGACACTTCACTTTGATCAGTATACCTTATTAATGCCGACGAGCATGTATGAAGAGACTGATGAATGTGGACGAAGTGAAAATGGTGTGTAAATCTGGAGAGAACTGGCTCTCTATACTCTCTGCCTACCCCGTTAGGGACTCGGCGAGATGATATGCATGTATGTATATATGTACCCTATTATGGGATATACGATTATATACGACCTCCATTAAAAGCTAATAGCAAAGCATTAAACACACACACAAACTAACACACGTAGTAGTCATTACGTGCAGAAAACTTTTACGACAAAGCATTCCATTGGTATCATAGATTCGTCGGTCATCTACATGCCTGCGAAGGGTCCAATAATCAGATGAGGGTCCAGTATTAATCACGTAAATGGGTCACGCTGTTTGAAGTAGATTGCGTTATCAGATCTCCTTTGGATTAGTATTCACTCGTTTTGTGTACACCATTTGTAAGTATTTCACTCTTCAAATAGGTAATAATAATTAAATAAATAAATATATATCCTCACGCCTTCCCACAAGGGTCCCCGATAGTACAGGCAGAGGTGTATAGGTAATACCCACACACCCGCTTTCCGCAAGAGATAATTTTTTGGTGCCGACGTGACAGATGGCTAGTCCATCGCCGTTACTCAAGCAAGACTATAGGTAAAAACGCCTTTGAATTGCTTTTCAGACGTATTCAGGTTTCCCCTCGATGTTTTCCTTCACCGTAAAGCTCGTGGTGTGACTAATCACTATACTTAACTTCAAGAAAACTCAGTGGTACGGTCGGGATTCGAACATGCGATATTTGTATCGCAGGTAACTACTCGAACCATTTGGTCATCAAGGCTATCGATAAAGTAATAAAAGCAAACGCACCAGAAGCTATCCTCCTCAATCCCCGCTATCCCCAGGATCAAAGGCGATGAATCTCAGGGATAAGATAACAACTTCGCGTACGGTAACCGCGGGATAATCCTAAATCTCTAAACAGACACCTGGCCTATCATATACCGCGGAGAAGGAGGATTTAAAAAAAATATATGCTTTATGACATACCGGCTGCGATTTGCGGCTTTCTCTCGTTTAATTTGATTCAATGTATATATATTGTATAGATATATACTATAATTATTATATATAAATTTGTGTATAATAAATAAAATATGAATGTCTGTTTGTAATATAAATATTACCACTTTTTACTTAATGCATATTTTTTTTTATTAAAGTGGTTATTAGTACCTATGTATTTAAGTAGATAAGTTTTCAGTTTAAGACTTTTATTATTATTATACTATACTAGCTTACGCACGCGGCTTCGCCCGCGTGGAGTTCGAAAAGTAGTTTTGGAAATTTTCCTGCTAGAATCGGTTCAGCCGCTATGCCGTGAAAGAGTATAATACATTATAATAAAAAAACTGTGTTTTTTGTAATAAAAAAATTAGCCTATTTCCTATTCCTAGGTATAAGCTATCACCATTTAAACTTTCAGCCAAATCGGTTCAGCCGTTTGGCTGTGAAAGAGCCGCAAACATCCAAACTTACAAACTTTCACATTTATAATATTAGTAAGATTCTATTATAATTATTGTATCTGGAAATAAATCAGTACATGCATATGGATATATATACGGTACATGTACCAAAATATTCTACATATATATCCTCACGCCTTCCCACAAGGGTCCCCGAAGGGGTAGGCAGAGGTGTATAGGCAATACCCACACACCCACTTTCCGCCAGAGGTATTTTAGGTGCCAACGTGACAGATGGCGAGTCCATCGCCGTTACTCAAGCACGACTATACATACGCCTTTGAATTTCTTCTCAGACGTATGCAGGTTTCCTCTCGAAGTTTTCCTTCACCGTAGTAAAGATCGTGGTGTGACTAAAGTAAAAGGTACTTTCAAATATTATATGCAATTTACAAGATGGAAGTCAGAAGTTTTAATGCGACATATAACACGATGCCGCAGGTTCTCAAAGCCAAAATAATAAGGTTAAAATCTTGCCCCGAGGACATATAAAGTTGCCCTTCAAATGTTCGCTTTACCAAATGGAAATGTTGATTCAATTAATGTAGGAATAATGTTTGCCAAACACGGTCGTACAACTGTTCAAACAAAGTAAATAATGAACAGTGTTTATGTCGACTGTGGTTTATTCGGATATTTGACGTAGAGGCTAATTCGGTGCTATTTAATAATGCCTTTAAAATTCCCGGGAACCATTTAAACGTGACACGTTACTCAGTGGTTATCTTCTATATCTGCTTTAAACATTTAAGTTGCAATATCTGTAGAAGAGTACACATTCATGCATTTATTTTTTTATGTGACAAAGGATTAGTATCCCTGTTGTATATAAATTATATATATACATATACATCCTCACACCTCCCAAAAGGGGTATAGGTAGTACCCACACAGCCACTTTCCGCCAGAGATACATGTTAGGTGTCAACGTGACAGAAGGCGAGTCCATCGCCGTTACTCAAGCATGACTATACATACGCCATTGAACTTTTTTTCCTCTCGTAAAGCTAAACGGCTGAACCGATTTAGCTTAAAGTTGAAATGGTTATAGCTTATACCTAGGAATAGGAAATAGGCTACTTTTTTTATCCTGAAAAATTTAATGTTATTATATTATAATGTATGATGCTCTTTCACGGCATAGCGGCTGAACCGATTCTAGCAGGAAAATTTCCAAAGGTACTTTTTCGAACTCCACGCGGGCGAAGCCGCGGGCATAAGCTAGTATATATATATATTAATGTCATGGAAATTTTAAATAAAGGCTTATAATAATAGCTTTTATGTGAAGGCACCTCATACGGCCTACGAAAAAGATATGCTACACAGTAAATGTGGGTCACAAAACACGATAAAATCCGACACGAGTACGAGTGAAGTAGACTTTGCGTACCTACGTGACATTGAAGATACATACTAGTTATGTAATCTGAAAGGAATGCTACTGTGTTGGTTGCCTTACGCTGTCAACCTGGACGAAGATCTATCTGGAGATCTGCAAATTCTTATTTAGGCTTTTGGTAAGATGTTGAAATTACAAAATGGTAATTTGCCAACTTAAATAAAATTTAAAAAGCCTACAAAAACCAAAAGAACACAGAGTGGCAACGCGCAAGTGTTGCCACTCGGAGACACGGAGAGGAGACACTCACAACGGAGAGTTATAGTGTGATGGCAGCATAATGGGTTTAATCCCTCTGCTTCCAACACAATGTAACAATCCTCCCTCCTCCCCAAGGAGCTGATTATTGGAAACCTTTATTGGGCAGCTCCAAATTCGAACGATAAATCCTTATGCCCTACACCTCTTGTTGTATGTGAGTCTACAAATAACTTGCGCTCTACTTTCTCTGCCCAACACGTGAGGGATAAGGCGTGATGATATGTATGTTCAAAGGAAATCTTGCGGCATCCCAAAACTTGATTGAAATAAAATCAAGTGCCGCAAGAATATAAAGAATCACCTTCAAGATTGAAATTCCACGTCGACGTTAATATATTTTCATGACTTATCTATTATTTTTATTTTTTTTTATTTATTAAAACTTCCTGCAAAACATTTTGCTAAGGCGAACTTAATGCCGAAGGCATTCTCTACCAGCTAACCTTTGGGTGATGCAGAGATAGGCATGGCAGGCTATAAAAGAAATAAATAGTTAGGAAATATAAACATAAATTCTTTATATATTATTATAATATACTATGGAATATAATATATAATAATATCATACATCTAATTATATAATAGATAATGTATAAATACGAATAAATCTACTTATAATACATGTACATATATATATATAATATATATATAAATATCATATAATACACATAAATATTATTCAGTTTCTGCATGTTGGAAGTAAAGCTGCTTCACTTTCGCTTTAAATGTGTCACGGCTATTACACATCCTGATTTCCGGGGGGAGCGCATTCCAGAGTAAGACCGATTGGACAGGAAAAGAAGAATGAACAAGAGTAGAACTATGAGTGGGACAGAGAAGGAGACGATTGTCGGCAGAGCGTAAGTTTATAACATGATTACAGCAACGATACTGAAAGTGAGAAGTAAGATAAGAAGGTGCATTGGGAGAGTGAAGGAGAGTGAAGAGCATAGTCACTGACCGCAAACTACGTCGCTGACGAATAGGTAACCATGTTAGTTGGGAGCGGTAAGAAGAAACGTGATCAAACTTACGCAGATTGAATATGAATCGAATGCAACTGTTGAGAAGTCGGTCCAGTTTATTGAGCAGATCTGCATTCAGGTCGGTATAACAGACATCACCATAGTCGATCATGGGGAAAATTAAAGTCTGCACAAGCATTGTCTTGGTTTTGGTAGGGAGAAGATTTTTTTAACCGATAAAGAGATCGTAGTGCACCGGTCACCCTTCGACACACATCGGAGACCTGCACTTGCCACCCAAGAGTACCATCGATGTACAAGCCGAGATCTTTGACAGTGGGACTAATTGGGATGGTGGCTCCATTAAAAACAATAGGAGTCATTCTTGCCATGTCAATTTTGCTCATCATACGGGAACCACCAACCATTATTGCCTGTGTCTTGGCCACATTTACGGCCAATCCGAAGCGATCAGACCACTTTTTTATTAAGTCTAGATCTCGGTTAATATCATCGATGGCTTGTGGCAGATTATGAATGCTAGCTTGAGAGTAAATTTGCAGGTCATCGGCGTACAAATGATACGCACACTGAAGCTCGGAAGATAAAAGGTTAATAAATAATGAAAATAGAAGTGGAGAGAGAATGCCGCCTTGTGGAACACCAGAGCCTATGTCACTCCAACCTGATGAAGAATCATCTATGTGGACCGACTGCTGGCGTCCTTGAAGATAAGAATGGAACCATTCCAGTGATTCGGATGAGATCATAAAGTTAGAATGAGATCATAAAATAGAGATCATCTATTAGTGTCGGATAACGAGGGATGATGACGTCATTATGGCGTTGATAGATGCGTCGTGACGTCAGCGCTAAGGTTGATTCACACGTAAGCGCAAAGTAAATAGAACAGATTTAATATCTAATTTTAATACCCGCTGAGCCCGCGGTGTGACTTGCAGCTTTACGGCAATTGTTATATATTTTTATAAATACGATATAAGTGGAAAACAGGCGTGCGGTCCGCATGATGGTAACAGGTTACCGCTCCCTACGGATGCTAGCAACACTAGGGCTATTATAGCTCGCAAGTCGCTAGCGCCATTCTAACATAAGAGCTTATTTTACTAGTTTATTTACTGTTAGTTATAAACTCATTGGCACAGTCGAGATTTGAACTTGCGATCTTTGTGTCGCAGGCAACTACTCGAAACAATCGCCCACCACGGCTTTTTATATAATATGAAACTCACCCGTGAAACCGGGTTACATCTAAGTGTGTTATTAGTTGAACACAATCTATACAAATATTATAAGGCTGAAGAGTTTGTTTGTTTGTTTGAACGCGCTAACCTCAGGAACTACTGGTTGGAATAGAAAAAATATTTTTGTGTTGGATAGTCAATTTCTCTGAGAGATCTCTCTCCAATCCAATCCAAATCCAAATCCAAATCCCTCCAGTCGATTGACCACAAAAGAGTCTTAAACAGACAAACTCACAATCTGATTATTTCAATTAAGAATTCCAAACAATTTGTGCCTGAAAATTGGCTAACAGCATGTATCCTAGTCCAAAACCTCTATTTTTTTTGTTGGCTACCGGCTACCTATCGGGTTGGCTCCCATCCAAACCGGTTACCACCAGATTCGTTTAATTCTAGGCGGGCCATTTTTACCTGTCTTCGAAACGATTCCAACTTTGTTTCCACATCGCAGCTCTTGTAGTATGGGATTTGGTTTTATTCTATACTAGCTGTCCCGCCCAGCTTTGCCCGGGTCATAGCGTGATCTTTTATAGCCTAAAGCCTTCCTAGACAAATGGACTATCAAATACAAAAATATTTTTTCAATTCCAACCAGTAGTTCTTGAGAGTAGCGCGTTCAAACTAACAAACAAACTCTTCAGCTTTATAATATTAAAGTAAACAAAGTATAGACTAGCTCAGACTGTGGTTTCGAGCGCTAAATACGGATGTGCATATTACGCCTGAGATGTCGAGTTAGAAGGACACTCTCTATCTGTTTTGAGGACACCCCTGCCTTGCCCTTGAGGAAGGGTACAGGTAGTTTTTTATATATATTTTTTTTTCAGAAACCTTATTTTCCAAGTTAATTGTAACTCTGTAGTGAGTTGGTCCTCATAAAGTGGTATCTTCTATATTAATAAAAATGAGTGTTTGTCTGTATGTCCTTCATAGGATCGTTAACGGCTGGACCGATGTTAATGACATTTTCTGTGTGTCTTCAGGTGGATTCGATTGGACCCGATAGGTGGCGCTGCGATCGTGTTTCAGGAAATTTAATTTTTTCACCCAGGCGAAGTTGGGCGGGACAATCTGTGTCTCTTCAGGTGGATTCGAGAATGGCTTAGATTCACAATTGGACCCGACATGTGGCGCTGGGGTCGTGTTTCAGGAAATTTAATTTTTTCACCCGATCGAAGCTGGGCGAGACAGCTAGTATTTAATATATATAAATATACGCCTGCCTTTTATTACAACTAGATGCTGCATAAGAATGAATATAAAAAAGCGAAACAGGTCTGTAGTCTAGAGGGACCTGGCGCTACACCTACCATACCTGGTACCATACCTGGTATGATGATAATTTGGATCTGTGTATTTGTGTAGGTATGTTATATATATATATAGGCTTACCTTCAAAATCATAACAGAAATATATACTAGAGAGATATTAAAGCAGAGAGTTTATTCCGACATTGAATAACGACTTGAATGGAGGTAAGACGTATATCAACTAGCAATAAGATCTCTGGATTTAAGGCTAATATCCACAAATCGCTTTATGTAGAAGGCAGTGTTCTGAAAGAGAAACCTATCAACCTCTTTTGTACCCCTGTCAGGAGCGGTCGTTTGTAGAATTGTCACTTTGGGCAGTTTAATTATGAATGTCTTTTTCGACTATATATAATAATAATATATCATCACGCCTTCCCACAAGGGTCCCCGAAGGGGTAGTCAGAGGTGTATAGGTAATACTCACACACCCACTTTCCGCCAGAGGTGTATTAGGTGCCAACGTGACAGATGGCGAGCACGACTATACATCGCCTTTGAATTTCTTTTCAGACTATATAAGGATTTATTTATCCTCACGTCTTCCCATGGGTATGCAGAGGTGTATAGGTAATAACCCACACACCCACTTTCCGCCAGAGATATATTAGGAGCCAACGTTACAGACTGAGTCGGTCTCTGTTTCTCAAGCACGACCATACATAATTATGTCTCTGAGTTTCTTCTCAAACGTATGCAAATGTAATCCTAAAGTTTGTGTGACTTATCACTGTATACTTAAGTTCAGAAAAACTCATTGGTTCAGTCGGGATTCGAGCTTGCGTTCTTTGTGTAGCCAAGTTGACTTTTGAGTTGTCTGTCATAATAAACAGCTGGTTAGAACAGAAACATTTTGTTTCTAGACCGTAACTTGTGATTAGGTTGCGTACAGAGTTAACAAACACGTCACGATCTCTGAGCGCGCTCGTACCGACAAATGGGACGGTCTGTTCCTTTTCTAAGCCCTCCAGGCTTGGACATGTTATAGCATAGAATTAAGTAAAAATAATAATAATAATATATCCTCACGCCTTCCCACAAGGGTCCCCGAAGGGGTAGGCAGAGGTGTATAGGTAATACCCACACACCCACTTTCCGCCAGAGGTATATTAGGTGCCAACGTGACAGATGGCGAGTCCATCGCCGTTACTCAAGCACGACTATACATACGCCTTTGAATTTCTTCTCAGACGTATGCAGGCTTCCTCTCGATGTTTTCCTTCACCGTAAAGCTCGTGGTGTGACTAATCACTGTACTTAAGTTCAGAAAAACTCATTGGTACAGTCGGGATTCGAACTTGCGACCTTTGCGTCGCAGGCAACTGCTCGAACCACTCGGCCACCACGGCTTTATTTAAAAATAGAATAACTTCCAGTAGATATATATGTAGTAACGTCCGTTGGACTGGAAAGGATTTGGATTTGGACGGTAATGAGTACGCTCATTATCGAGACGGACATCCAAATCCAAATCCTTCAATACTACGTTTTGATTATTTTTAAATGCGATATTCTAACAATTCTAGGACATTATATTCGTAGTACATTCAAAAGCTTAAAGAAAAATGTTTAAGGATTAGAAACGTATCGGTTCGCTGGAACAAAAGCTTGTATGACTTATGAATTCTTCTTCTTAACTTCCATTAACTTAACGTCATTGCACTTCAATGAGGCACGATTAATGCCAAGCCTATTGTACCACTGCTTCTTTGTTCGCGTGCCATTGTTAAACCCTCTTCCCAGTTATGCTAAGGCAATTGACAATTGAGCTTTAGTATATACCTACCAGAAATTATGATAATTTATTTTATATATACAATGAGGAGATTCGCAAAACAACTGGCGTGAACGAGGGTGTGACTGTAAAGATGAAGAAAGGCATGTTGTGTTTATTTAACACCAGTTCAAACGTAGGGTAAACAAATAGGGTAATAGACGTGTATTTGCCATGCTTGGCTATAGAACTACTAGTATTAATATTTTTTATTAAGTTTGTGAGGGTGTTTATATTAGCTGGATTAACTCTTAGGATTTATTGGATTTCAGAAAATAACAGAATATAATTCTAATAAAATTAAATCCAAGTATCAACGCGTAACCACGGTCTTCTACTAGTTATTCAAATCTGATGGAATCTGATGAAATCTGATGGAATCTGATGGAATCTGATGAAATCTGATGGAATCTGATGGAATCTGATGGAATCTGATGAAATCTGATGAAATCTGATGGAACAACGAACATGATGGTTAACAACGAACATGATGGTTAAAGTTAAAATACCCCGTTAGATTACATTTTACATCACATCGTACCATCAAAAGGTGATGACGAAGCAAGAACCGTCAATACGAGCAAAGGTAACAAAAGATTACCCTCAATATAAGGTACGTAGAAGAATTATAGCACTGTAGCAGGACAGTATTATACCAGGTTTGGCGTAGGGCTGTCAAAACTCCAATCCAGCTAATCTCTGTGCCAAATTTCAACCAATTCCATTCCAAAAAATTATTGATTAATAAACATCCGTACAAATTTTCGCATTTACAATATTAGTAGGTAAATCCTGCTGATAAATAAAGCCATGTATATATATATATATATGTATGTAGTTAAAAAAATTACGTTATGAATAACAACGTCATTTAATAAGATATTAATTATTGCGTCGCAGTTATTAAAAGTGTAGATAACGGATGTTCCACGCGATTGATGGTCGACAACCCTCACACAAAGGCTATCTATTGCCAATAAAACTCCACTGTCATTCGCAGACGTCGGTTTACATACGCTTCGGTCTAAAACAGGACGCGTCTGACTATGGGTATAGTAGAATAGGTGATTGTCGAGGTAAAAAAAAAACATGTCACGTTGACATTGACGTTTGGAATAGAAAGGTTGGTCGAATAAATTAAACAATATGAAATTTTCTGAAAGAAGAGGCAAAGGATTACCACGTTCCTACTAGCTAGATCAAATCGATCGGACACTAAAGTACTCTAAACCGAACGTCAATAGTACTATGAACCGACGAGCACATATGAAGAGACTGATGAATGTGGACGAAGCGAAAGAGGTATGTAAGTCTAGAGAGAACTCTGCCTACCCCGTTAGGGACTTGGCGTGATGATATGCATGTACTTACGAGGGAAATAAAGTACTTTAAAACTAGCGAAACAGGTTCCTTGCGAAACGGTTACACATTTTTCATGTCATGCACCTAAATATGTCGTAGGCGAACAAATCACTGTGCTTAAGTCCAGAAAAACTCATTGGTACAGTTGGGATTCGAACTTGTGATCTTTGTGTCGCAGGCAACTACTCGAACAACTCGGCCATCACGGCTTCTCCCGGCTCCCCGGAAGGGAGTTCGATTGATAGAATAAACATTTTTATACTGTAGAAAAATAAAAGATGTACATTAGGAGGTTGGACTAAATTCATTAAGTTAATTGATTTTTAACTGCCAGTTGTAATTAACAACGTTTTTATGTGTTTAATTTGGTATATTTTATTATACAATAAAAGTTTCACGATATATTTGATTGAGACCGGATTGCTTCCGATAAATAGCAGCGGGTAATCTGCGATGACATAGTAATTAAAGTTCTTACAAAGTTCCCTTGGCAAGGTTTTCATATCATAAACAGTCACCGTGTGTTTGTTTCAACGCACAGATCTCAGGAAATATATCGATTTGAAAAACGAAATTTCTTTAAATAGCCCGTGAGAAAGGCGTTATCATCATCCTAATATAGGCATACTAATAATAATTTATTGAGCATAAATTTAAGTACACAGATAAAACAAATAAGTTAATCTAATGACAAATTAAACACCTACGTTAACAAAATAATAGGCACAGTAATTATATTAGAGTACACATATTTTTAATTTATACTCTCAGCTGAGTTTCGGAGTAGGCAGTAAGCAAATTGTAATCACAATAAGGATAGTTCAGTAGCAACTGACACCTAAGCTAGGATGTGATATAGGCACCAGTTCCTTCCCTTCAATTTGATGATAAATTTTTTTATACATACATACATTTTTTTTTATACCACTTGGGTGGCAAACAAGCATGCGGTCCGCCTGATGGTAAGCGGTTACCGCCGCCTATGGACGCTTGCAACACCAGGGGTATCACTCGCGCGTTGCCGACCCTGCAGGAATCTTTTCACACCCTTCTTGAAGAACTCCATGCTGTACTCTCCAGGGAAAACATATCATCACGCCGAGTCCCTGACGGGGTAGGCAGAGAGTATAGAGCGCCAGTTGTCTCTAGACTTACATACCTCTTTCGCTTCGTCCACATTCATCAGTCTCTTCATACATGCACGTCAGGTTCGAGTACTTTTGACGTTCCCGTCCTTGAGCGACCGATCGATTTGATTTAAGTAGTTGGAACTTGGTCTTCTTCTGTCTCTTCTTGCACACACTTTTGCTTTGATTATAATGTATCATTGTCATATACATATATGATCATATCATCACACCGAGTCCCTCATGGGTAGGCAGAAAGGGTAGGGCGCTAGTTGAGTCTAGGTTGATAGACCTCTTTCGCTTCATCTACATTCATCATTATGTAATCAAATTTGACAAGGGTGCAAGCACGTGGCATAACTAGTCTTATAGATTTTTTAACTTTTTTTTTCTTATCTTTCTTTTTTTTTATATCTATCCTCTCTCTTTTTGTGTCTCAGTGTTTTTGCCCGTTCCCAAAATTGCCCCAACGTACTCACCTAAAGAAGTTTCCATTCAAAAATACTCGTCTATACTCTATCTTCCTATAGTACACAAGTCAACACAAACAAGTTATTTATGTATTGAAAATCACAATAGGAAGGCAAGCATAATAAATTATGATAATAATTACTGCATCGCCGCCCGCCAGTCGTCTGTTAGTATCGATGCAGTGAGCTTGTACTTGTTAACTTAAATAGTGTTTCTTTAATTGGTAATGGATTCAGAAAGGCAACCTTTATTACATTCAAATGCGGAATTAAGGCATCGCCGAGCGAGGTAAGACTTATAGTGTCTATACCTACTACCTAAAGTACCTTATACTAATAAAATAAAATAATAATATATCCTCACGCCCTCCCACAAGGGTCCCCGAAGGGGTAGGCAGAGGTGTATAGGTAATACCCACACACCCACTTTCCGCCAGAGGTGTATTAGGTGCCAACGTGACAGATGGCGAGTCCATCGCCGTTACTCCAGCACGACTATACATACGCCTTTGAATTTCTTCTCAGACATATGCAGGTTTCCTCTCGACGTTTCCTTCACCGTAAAGCTCGTGGTGTGACTAATCACTGTACTTAAGTTCAGAAAAACTCATTGGTACAGTCGGGATTCGAACTTGCGACCTTTGCGTCGCAGGCAACTGCTCGAACCACTCGGCCACCACGGCTTACCTAACCTTATAGTTTTATATCGCATAATTAGGCAGAGGTGCACCACAGTTCCATATGCCTTAATTTTGATTACAATCGTGGTTTATTACTGCGTACCCTCGCGTTTACCCCAAAGGGGCCCACATGCACAGTTTCCGCCAGAGATATATTTTAAGTGCCAACGTGACGGATGGCGAGTCAATCGCCGTTACTCAAGACGAAACTATACATACATACATATTACCACGCCTCTTTCCCGCAGGAGTAGGCAGAGACCACTTCTTTCCACTTGCTACGATCCTTACATACTTCTTTCGCTTCGTCCAATTTCATTATTCTCTTCATACATGCTCTTCGGTTTAGGGTACTCTTGACCTGGCCTTTTTTCAAGACGTCCCTAATTTAGTCTAGAAACGTCCGCCAAGGTCTACCCCTTTCAAAACTATACGCCTTTTAATTGCTTCTTAGACGTATGCATGTATCCTACCTATGTATTAAAACATATAATAATAAAAAATATCCTATGTATTAATCCAACTAATAGTCTATCTTTGTACCAAATGTCATCACACAATCGATCAGTTTATTTCAAAGCTAAAGTACAGTGCTTTGCCATGACAGGCGTACCATTATATTTTAATTGTACCAAAATATTCACATAACATGCTAAATAAACTAAATAATTTAACGTAAACAATAAAAGAAAAACAGCCGTGATAACCGAGTGGTTCTAATAGTTACCTGCAACACAAAGTCGAATCCCGACTCTAACAATGAGTTTTTCTGAACTTAAGTACATTAATCACACCACGAGCTAAGCGGTGAAGCAACACATTGATAGGAAACTTGCATACGTCTGAGAAGAAATTCAAAGGCGTATGTATAGTCGTGCTTGAGTAACGGCGATGGACTCGCCATCCGTCACGTTGGCACCTAACATACCTCTGGCGGAAAGTGCGTGTGTGGGTACTACCTATACACCTCTGCCTACCCCTTCGGCAACCCTTATGGGAGGATATATAAGAATTATTATATTGTGTAGTAGGTATTTCAATACTCCTACTGGCGCTCTACTTTCTCTGCCTCACCCGTGGTGGACTCGGTGTGTTAATAATATTTATGAATAAATATATCATTGTTCCGTTCGTAGGAATGCGTTGATAAGGTGACCTCAACAAGGATGCAAATGTCAAAGGCGTTTGATACATAAAGATACAATTATTAATAACTATAAAAATAAAGCATAACTGAGTGACATTAATTGTATAAATTTATGATACTAATATTTAAAATGGCGGCGATGGACTGGCCATCTGTCACGTTGGCATCTAAAATATATCTCTGGCGGAAAGTGGGTGTGTGAGTACTACCTATACACCTCTGCTTTCCCCTTCGGGAACATTTGAATAATCACGTCAGAACAGCAGAGCAGGTCACAGCGCAGAGCTTAATGGAATTTGGTAGCTGAATTAACGAGTTAAATTAATAAAACGATAAGAAATTATAAGTAAGAGTATACGACGTAAAATATGGGCCTTGGCATTTTTTATCTACGCTATCACATGGGTTTATTTATTTTGTCATTATAATTTAGGTTATTATTTTTTTTTAATTCGTGTGAACACGGTATATAAAACTTTATTCAAGGTAAGTACAAAGTAATCTAAACATATATACATAATATAATAAAATTGGCTAATCTCTGAAATGGCTGGACCGATTTTGACGGGACTTTCACTGGCAGATAGCCATTTATGGCAGATGGTATAAAAAGGAGTAACTTAGGCTACTTTTATTTTAGAAATTGAACAATTCTTTTGTTAAATTCCACGCGGACGAAGTCGCGGGCACAGATAGTAATAAATATAAACTAACTATAAAAAGTTAGTTTATATTTAGGTTGATTATAATGATAAATAAACCAATGCGATTTTTGGTTAATTATCAAATAAAAACTGCATTGGTTTTCACTGCAATGCATTTTTTTATTTGACAATTATTGTTGTAAGAGCGAAATAAATAAAGAAATATCAACCATAGCATATCTTATCTTAAAGAATTTGTCTTTTCATAAATTTACTTTAATTAACACAGATAACATGAATTGCAATGACTAAATAAAAAATACATAAAAATATCTGTCGGTTGATATATGAGAAAACATTTGAATACAAATCGATGTGATACGAAGCTACCAACTGTCACAAATTAAAAACGTTAATTAATAAAAAAAGTTTAATTAAATGTCATTTAAAACATGTTATCGCTTCAATTGTTTGAGACCGGTTTTTTACGCCAATTGAATGACTTTATATTCAAACAAAATGTCTCGCACTCAATGTGTCAAGTCAGTTTAGAATTATACATGTTCGTTAGCTGAATAGATCGATCGATCGTTCGTTCAAATAGATCGGACTCTGAAGGACGGGAACGTTAAGAGTACTCGAAACCGACGAGCATGTATGAAGAGACTGATGAATGTGGACGAAGCGAAAGAGGTATGTAAGTCTAGAGAGAACTGGCGCTCTATACTCTCTGCCTACCCCGTTAGGGACTTGGCGTGATGATATGTACGTTAGCTGAACGATCGTAGTTTTATTAGTACATCTGTACTCAAGCCGTTGTGGCCGAGTGGTTCGAGCAGTTGCCTGCGACACAAAGATCGCAAGTTCGAATCCCAACTGTACCAATGATTCTCTGAACTTAAGTACCTACAGTGATTAGTCACACCACAAGCTTTACGGTGAAGGAAAACATCGTTATGAAATTTGCATACGGCTTAGAAGCAATTCAAAGGTGTATGTATAGTCGTGCTTGATTAAAGGAGATGGACTCGCCATCTATCACGCTGGCACCTCAATATACCTCTGGCGGAAAGTGGGTGTGTGGGAACTACTTATACACCTCTGCATACCCCTTCGTGGACCCTTGTGAGAAGGCGTCACCTACAAGTAGACAAGAGAGAGACAAAGAGAAAGTGCTGCTCATGCGCAGGTCATTATCTGATATGGAGATTGATCTGCCATTTCTTTTTCTATTTCCAGGCCACTGACCACCGATGAAGTGCTGTTTACCCTTCAAGACATGGTGTGGACTCGCACGCGATTCTTCCTAGTCCTTATGTTCTGGGCAATAATGGCCATGTTCCTATCTATCATCACTTATATACTCATCACGGCTCCAAAATGCGGTGACTTTGATGTATGGACGGCCGAAATGCCCTCCGTTCCGCCTGTGCACAGGGCGTTTGTGCCCTTAATCGCCAGCAGTCGTACTTACAAAGATGATCCTGGTTATGTTTTGTGAACGGAGCTCACAAGCGTAGATTAAGCCAGTGACACACATTTTCTTAACATACTCATAGTTTATAACAGCCTCGCCGTAGCCTGTAGCTACTATTAGATCTTTTAAAGGACGCAACGGATTTGATCAATAAATAGAGTGGCATGTAAAGACAGATTCAAGACTAAGGTTTGTAAGTATACTTCAATATAAGAAGAGGGTATTCATCAAATATATGCATGTTAAGCTGAAGAAACCGGCTACAGCCAGTTTAACTATAAAGCTATGGTATCCTACTTTGTCATGAAGGAGATTGATATAAATAGTGCCTTCCACGAAGACGCGCCCCTCCAATTTCTAGTAGAGGTCGCGGGATGCGGGGAGTGTGACCCGAGTGTTTTAATTGTAGTGTGCGTGTACACTCATAGGTAAACGGTGTGTACCGATTATACTTAAACGTTACTGGTACTTAAACGTTACTGGAACTTAAACACACTTACACTATAAACTATAAGAAATAATAGTGGGGCGTGTCTTCGTGGATGGCTATATCTTGATCGAGACTTAAAAAAGTGGCAGTGTAAAGAATAATAGGAATCTCAAAACAGACGGACTAGCTCATCTATTGCGTCCAGCAATAGATGAGCTATTCTGGAGGCGTATCTAAGACTGATTTGTTTCTATGGGCAAGCCAAAATGGCTCACATGATTGGATAGAAAAGTACTGAACACATATAAGGTTACCTTGTTTACTGCTATACGAGGCTAATGCTGATATGAGCTAGAAATTAACTCAGACCCGACTCAGACGCAAGATTGAATTTTGGTGAAGGTCTGCAAGTCTATAGAGAAGTGGCGCTCTACTTTCTCTGCAGGAGGGACTTGGTGTGTGATGACATGTATGAAATTACAATCATATTGGAAGTGGATTTTTGACGTAGGTGGAGTTAAAATTAACGAAGTTTAAGAGCTAATAATAAAATAAATTTGCAATGTTATTTCATAGATGTATCATTACCAATAGGTAATAAAAAACTGTTTGAATATTCAATACACTAAGTATGATAATAATAATTAAAAAAGGAATTTCAAAATAAAAATAAATCCAGTCTAAATTTTCTAGTTTTATTTGCTTAAAGTACCTACCTAATTTGTACAAAATATTGACACGATGCGTCTTGGCGATACAATATATAAGTAAACTGTATATGGGTACTTATCTTGACATATGAAGGTAAGTTTTCCCGTTCCCAACATCGCCAACGGAACTCATCGATCATATTCTCTAACGGAAGAATGGCTCTTGGGTAAAGCTTGTTAGCGCGATCAGTTAGGAATGGCGTTCTCTACCTATTCTAAATGAATAGTTTCTTCATAATTAGTTTAATATGTTTAACCTGGGACAATTCCACACAAATTGACCTAGTCCCAAATTAAGCAAAGCTTGTGTTATGGTAACTAGACAACGATATATTTACTTATATAGATATATATATAGATACATAAATACATAGGACATCCTAGGCGAAGGTACAAATACTCGTGTTCATCACACAAATATCTGCCCTCAGCGGGATTCGAACCCGCGACCTCAAGTTTCGCAGTCAGGAGCTCTAACCACTAGAACAGACGATCGTCTAGTCTAGTCTTATGTCTTCATATTCTTTGTCCAATGTGTAATACCAAGCCACGTGTCACTGAAGCTATAAAATGTCATCGTGACAGATTTATTGAGCAAGTCTTTCTTCGAATGTATTCTTTGTTCTGTTATTTGTATTCTCATGTGTATTCCTCCTAAACATTATTTTCAAAATCTATTTTCCGGAGATTTAAATACAATAATTAGTCGACCTCTTAGGTACTCGTAGGTGTTTTGCGTAATTAATTAATTTATTGCCCAAAGATCACGTGATCAATTTACAAATGGAATCTGGTATGGAGTACAGAGCGTACAGCTGGGTTTCGTCGCTCGACCGACTTTGGTTGCTTTGTTTCGCCAAGTTGGTGAGTTCCGTCAACGCCTCTTCTAGAATGTTCTGGCGTTTCGTGTACCTGAAAGTAAAAAAGTATACATTGACCAACACAAAGCTTAATTTAACCACACTTCTATTATATAATTGAGTATTTTTCTCAACTTAAGTACAGTCACACCACGGTCTTTTCCATTGGAAAATATACACCGAAAAGTATAAATACGGGAATCTTTGCCTTCCCTTTCCTTCCTTCCTTCTTTGGGTGAAGATGAACAACAATGAACAATATAATATACAAAAGAATACAGAAGTCTAACTAATATCTCACAGAGAGATTCAGCATTGCTATCCAGCGTGGCAGTGCTGCTAGTCTTCTCGGCACGTGGCCGTGTGATACCGATTTGGGTCAAATATATTATCCCTACTAATATTATAAATGCGAAAGTAACTCTGTCTGTCTGTTACCTTTTCACGCCTAAACTACTGAACCGATTTAAATGAAATGAAATTTGATACAGAGATTGCCTAGAGCTTGAGGAATGACATAGGCTACTTTTTAATGCGAAAAAGGGTTGTAAGGGGTTGAAATAGGGGATGACAGTTTGTATAGAAGTTTCGTCATTTTTGAAGCTAGAAGCTTGAACTTATTTTTTTGCCTCTTGATTACATATAAATAAATATCACACTTGTAAAAATTTTACCCTTAAAGGGGTAAAATAAAAATAAAATTATATGCTGCTTAGTATCATATCTTTTTCGCGCGGACGAAGTCGCGGGCACAGCTAGTCTGTAAATAAATACATTTTATTTCGCTTTTAATATTAAGGCTCCGCGTTAAACTGCCAAACTTAGTTTCCTTCTTTTCGTCGAAGTAAAGCTTATCCTAGCACTGGAAGGGGTGATACAAATGCACTAACTTATCGTGAAGGGGTGCGAAGGCGTTCTGCAAGTCGTCCGGGTGTAGGGGGGTGGATAGCGCGGCGGCCAACGCGCGCACGAAGGCCGCCTCGCATGCCAGCGCAACCACGCTCACGCGCACGCGCCCCAACACCGGCTGGAGACCCAGGGACACCAGCTTGGACGTCATCTGGGTGCTGATCTGAGCCATACAACATTATACATACATTTGTAACACCTGCAACCGGCGAGCATGTATAAAAAGTCTCATTAATGTGTGCGAAGCGAAAGAGGTTTTAGGTTTTTTAAAAAAAGAAATCATGTTTGTCTAACATTAGTGAGTGGACCGGAATCTATTCCGGATGGCTCAAGACAGGGAGAAGTTTCAGAGCTAACGGCCAACATCTAGTAGAGTGGCACTTTTAGAAAAAGAAGTCTAGGGAGAACTAGCGCTCTATTTTCTCTGGCTACTCCGTTAAGGACCCGGCATGATGTTATGGTTTCTGCTTATGAATATATGAGAAAAAAATATAAATAAAAACACGTTTATTGATAATAAAATTAAGGTTACTTCAAAATTCCTTCCTTCTTTGGAGAATAATTTTAACTACGTAAAAAAATCAGATGGCGTGTTTATCGGTCACATTGGCACCTAAAATATAGTTGTTACCTGATTCTCGCAATGCCTTTTGGAGTTCTTGGTCATCCTGTCGCTGGCTGTGATGAAGGTGACAGACATAATGGGCCCATTCGACTTCTCGCCTTCATTCCAACTCATAGGCCGGCTGGTCGTTGGCCCTGAAACAATCGCTTTGTGTTTGTTTATGTTTTGACATGTTTGATTCGCTTTCAGGCAAAAATACTTTATACCGTGAATGAACACATAGGCACCACAGTGTGAATAATACTGCGGTAAGCGATTACCAATAGGCTGTATATAACAAATAAATCTATACAAATAAATAAAATTGGAGTGTCTGTTCGTAATATAAAAATAACCGCTTTGTACTAACTGCATATGGATGTATACACTGTACATATACTAAAATATAATTTATTAAATTTTTTGTCCGTTTGTTCCAGCTAATCTCTGAAACAGCTATACCGATTTTGACGGGACTTTCACTGGCTGATAGCTGATATAAAAAGGAGTAACTAAACCTACTTTTATTTTAGAAAATGAATTCGAACCCGCGACCTCAAGTTTCGCAGACAGGAGCTTTAGCCACTAGACCAGAGGGTCGTCTAGTCTATATTTATTTAACTCTATCAAAGCTTGATGAACTCACCTTCGGTATTTCTCGAAGATTCTTGGTTGAAGTTCTGCTTGATAAAGTCCAACACATCGACGTATGGTACCTTGTGTTCCCTCACCCTGCAATAACAACACCGCGTTGTGTACGTGAATACATGCGTTTATACGCGTTTATGCGTGCGTGTGTGTGCGTGCATTTGTTTGAATGTAAAAAAACGTGTGCGTGCATTATTCGTTTGTTATTGGTGTATTATTCAAGGGTGTGTGGGTATCACCTATACACCTCTGCCTACCCCTTCGGGGACCCTTGTGGGAAGGCGTGAGGATATATATTATTAATTCAAGGGTGCATGCGCATTTGTTTTCGTGCGTGAATGTAAGTATGTGAGTGCGTGCGTATGCGTGTGAGCGTGCGTGTATGCGTGTGTGTGTGTTTGTGACCTGATGCCGTCCCAGCAGGCGGCGGTGACGCAGGCGTCGTCGAGCAGCAGCGTGAGGCAGGCGCGCGGCAGGCGGGCGGCGTCGGGCGGCGGTGCGCAGGCGCAGCAGCGGCGGCCCGCGGCCCACAGCTGGCGCGCCAGGTGCGCACGCCGCGCCGCCGCCTGCCCGCCGCGCCCCGTGCCCGCCACGCCCCACACGCACACACAGATCTGCAGCTCCTGCACACACACGCACGCACACATACACCATTAAACATAAACGAAATCCTTGGGACTACTAAGAGAGAGAAGTCCGTAGCTAAATAGCACAAATTTTACTTGACGCGCAAGTGATACTTCGGTATTGTAAGCGTAAATAGGCTGCGGTAACCGTTTTCCATCGGGTGGGCCGTATTCTTGTGTCACCGGTGTAGTATAAAAAAAAACTGAATATTGCTATGTACAATTGTTGATGAAACAAGACAATATACCTATTATTATAATAATAATAATATATCCTCACGCCTTCCCACAATGGTCTCGGAATGGGTAAGCAGAGGTGTATAGGTAGGACCCACACACCCGCCTTCCGCCAGAGATATATTTTATGTGCCAACGTGACAGGCGTCCATAGGCGGCGGTAACCGCTTACCATCAGGCGGACCGCATGCTTGTTTGCCACCCAAGTGGTATAAAAAAAAAAAAAAAAAAAAGGAGGCGAGTCCATCGCCGTTACTCTAGCTCGATCAAACTAGCATACAACTTTGATTTTTTCCGATCGTGCAAGCTCGTAATGTGATTAATCACTGTTTTTAAAATTCACGCCTTCCCACATGGGTCTCCGAATGGGTAGGCAGAGGTATATTGGTAATACCCATACACCCACTTTCCGCCAGAGATATATTTTAGGTGCCAACGTGACATATGGCGAGTCAATCGCCGTTACTCAAGCACGTCTACTTACGCTTTTGAATTCTTTTTCCTCTCGATGTTTTCCTTCTCCTTAAAGCTAGTGTACATACATATGACAAACCTCTGTATTTTTTAGCGACGTATGAGGCATGTCCACTTCGGATTTCTTCACGAAAGCTGCCATCCTCTCCAGAGACATCGAGAAGCCCACGCTGTTAGAGTTCAACTCTGAACTGGCGTGGTCTTTCTCAGTGCGCGCAACTTCCCAGAATTCCTCCACAAGAGCGTCGTACCTTTAAACAATGTAATATTAATTACACCCCTGTCTACCCCTTCAGGGACCCCTGTGGGAAGGCGTGAGGATAGTAATAGTAATTACTAACTTATAACCAATTTTACCTTAGCAGAATTCTTTGTATAACTGTTTGTGATTTTTTTATCATTAATATTTTCAGCATAGAAAGGATGAGTGAAGAAAGATTGACGAAACAGATATACAAAGCAAAGTGTGTGCAAGAAGAGGCAGAGGAAGGCCACGTTCCAACTACCTGGATCAAATAGATCGGACTCTGAAGGACGGGAACGTTAAGAGTACTCGAAACCGACGAGCATGTATGAAGAGACTGATGAATGTGGACGAAGCGAAAGAGGTATGTAAGTCTAGAGAGAACTGGCGCTCTATACTCTCTGCCTACCCCGTTAGGGACTTGGCGTGATGATATGTATGTATGTATATTTTCAGCCACCGTGTTACTCTTCTGCCTACCTTTACGGTTACCCTTGCGGGAGGCGTGAGGATATTAATAATTATCTCTTTAGTAGGTACGGATTTTGGTAAAAATAACTGATGATTTTTTTATTATTTCTTTACGCATTTCCTCAAGAGCACCCACTTTTCGCTGTAGATATATTTTAGGTGCCAACGTGTCTATGGCCGTTTCTCAAGCACTTACATATATAACCTTGGGTACCTCGCACTCTCACTGCGGTAAATGCCCTCTTGGAGTCCAACCCTGACTGTGATGTGTTTGAGATGAGATTATGAATGAACTCTGAATAAATTAAATGATTAAACAAATAGATATGATGTATTTAAATATTAATATACCTCCCTCCTGCGGCGATAAGATCCCCAGATCTATGTTTGGCGGAGTGCTTGTGTTCCTGATTCCTCACAATCGACATTTGCCAGAAAATGCCGCTGTGCTGTGTCGCGTTGTAAGCCAAAAAGGGCGCTACTGTCATTGGACACTGCAAGCAACAAATAATTAACTTTCCTAGATGAACATAGATGGCGCCACATTAGCGGCAATAATGTGAATATAATAATTCGAGACGTTTCCTGAGGGAATCACAATATGGGCGTACTAAATAAATACAGCTTGGAAAAACCTAATGTTTTTACTATATATACCTACGTGTGCCCTACATAATATATAGTCATATTTTATACCTAATAGTATAAACTTCACCAACCCCATAATAGACTTGGAACAGAAATATAATTGTACATAAATTAATAACGACCCAACATAGTTCATAACAACACCGCTAGATGTCACTGTAACAGATTATGGGCGTACATGTCCCCACGGCGAGTCTTTCCTGGGTTGGTAGTGAGTGTAAGAGAGTTAAGTACCAAGTTGGCGTTGACGTCCAGAACTCTTACACTTCATTAATATGCAACAGATCAAAAATGTGCATACTTACTTCGCACCCAAGCGCCTTAGCATTTCTATAGACAGCCTCAAGTTCCTTCAAAGCTTGATTGACTATTTTTACCAGCTTTCCTTGCTTTACCAACGGGAAGACTAGGTCCTTGACCTCATAGACTTGAACGTCAGCTTCCATGAGCCGAAGGAGATTGGACACGTCACGATTGGTGACACATAGTGACGTCAGATGGGTCTGGAGTTGAAGGTTGCTTATGCGACCTGAGGAAATATGAATATATTTATCTTCACGTCTTCCTGCAACTACCCGGAGAGGTAGGCCACACCCACTTTTCGCTAGAGAAATATTCAAGTTAGGTACCGATCTGACACATGGCGAGTCAATCGCTGTTCCTCCAGCACGAGTGTACATACGCCTTCTGAATTTCTTCTCAAGCGTATACAGGTTACTTCTCGATGTTTGCCTTTAACGTAAGCTCAAGGTGCAACTGATCACTGTACTATAATCCTAAAAAATACTAATATTATAAATGTGAATGTAAGTTTGTTTGTTACGCTTTCACGTAAAAACGACTGAACCGATCATCATAGAACTTTGTACACATAGTCTTGGAGGTATTAGAAGTAACATAGGATACTATTTATTTAAAAAAAAAAAATTACGAAAGATAAAAGAAGCCGTCCACGCCGACGAAGTCGCGGGCACAGCTAGTACATATATATTATTCCGCCGAGTTCCTCTCGGAATAGGTATGAGACATCAGCGTACTCGTTAGTTTAATTTATAAAAAAAAACTTACCAAAACTAACGTCAACCAAGACGGGATAAATGTCGGCGTGTTTGTCCATCGGTACCCCGCAGGACAGGAGCAAAGCCCTGAGCAATTCCGTGTGGTTCAGCTGAAGAGTGACTTTGAGAGTACTCTCCGAAGCCGCCCTACTTGCCACTACAAGTAATTCTGCGTCCGCCCATAGGGAATCTAAATTGCGTGGGTACATCTTAAGTTTCACATACAGATAAATAATTTCGACAATCTCTTGTAAGCAGTCGTGGCCGAGTGGTTAAGGCGTCTGACTCGAAATCAGATTCCCTCTGGGAGCGTAGGTTCGAATCCTACCGGCTGCGGGATAGTTTTTTATATTTTATACATCGTTTTTTCTGGTACTACATAATATCGAGAAAAAAGTTTTTTTTTTCTTATTAAAATATTTTTTGTTGGTATTATAATTCGTCACACAGTTATAAAAAAGAAGTTACAAAGAGGACTGAATTATAAAAGAGATTACAGAGCCAATAAAAAATAGTAAAATTCACGAAATATTTTTTGTATCTATCCAATACCCACCAGCATTACTTCTAGGTGTGACAATATCAAATCCACACTCGATAATCTCCCTCGGATGAAATCCTTGCACCCTCGTCCTGTATACACGATCCACTATGAATCTGCGCATGTATTTTGTACCTGTATAAGCAGTATGCCTGAAAAATAAACAGGCTGTTTTATATACGGGTTCGTTTCAGCTGAAACCTTAAATATATTAATCTTTTAAATGCTACGACTAAGAAAGTTATCCTTGAGCTTAAGTTACAATAAAATAATATATATCTTGACATCTTCCCATAAGGGTCTCAAGCCGTAAAGCTCGTGGTGTAACTAATCACTGTACTTAAAACTCATGGGTTCAGACGGGATTCAAACTTGCAATCTATGTGTTGCAGGCGACTACTCGTTCCACACGGGCACCGCGGTTCACAATATAGGAATTACGAGATAAATGAGACCTTAGGGTCTTTTACACCTCCGTATCTTCACGTCTATCCACAAGGATCCCCGAGGGCTAGACAAAGGAATTACTATTATCTTTTTGCCAACGCGACAGATGAAAAGTCCGTCGACTACGTCTTACTCAAGCACGACTACACAACCGCCTTTGAATTGCTTCTGAAAGATATGCAGGGTCTCATCCGAAGCTTTCCTCTACCATAAGCATAGAATTTCTCACGGAGAATCTTGTAATTAACTTTAACTCGATAACTTAATAATGACAGTTACAGCACTAACCTCGCAAAAGGCAGCCTTAAGTCGTGCGGCAGATGTACTACTGAACCTGATGACGTCATTACCTTGAAAGCGTTGGGGTATTGGTCCCAAGCTTTCGCTCTAGGTATCAATAAAGGTGGGGAGAATTCGGTAGCACCGTGACTTTGGAACACCTATAAAAATAAAGGAAATATATACGTAAATAAATATCCTCACGCCTTCCCACCAGGGTCCCCGAAGGGGTAGGCAGAGGTGTATAGGTAATACCCACACACCCACTTGCCGCCAGAGGTATATTAGGTGTCAACGTGACAGATGGCGAGTCCATCGCCGTTACTCAAGCACGACTATACATACGCCTTTGAATTTCTTCTCAGACGTATACAGGTTTCCTCTCGATATTTTCCTTCACCGTTAAGCTCGTGGTGTGACTAATCACCGTACTTAAGTTCAGAAAAACACATCATACAGTCGGGATTCGAACTTACGACCTTTGCGTCGCAGGCAACTGCTCGAACCACTCGGCCACCACGGCCCCTATAAGGAAATATTTTCACACGGTGCTAATCCCACAATAAAACGGTTTGTACGGTCTTAGTACGGTCTACGGTCTGCAACATAGTTAACTGCAAGCATTATCGCATATATATTTTAGTCTTACTATATTTATATTCCCTTTTAAATAACTAGCTGCCTCGCCCAGCTTCGCTTGGGTGAAAAAAAAATATATATATATATATTTTTTTTTATTCGTAATAAACATGAAAGGGCTTTGTCGCTGATTGCGAACATGCCGCCCTGGTTAGTACACAATATTATTATACAAGCATACAAGCAAAAATTTGTCTCGTGTCACTAGATTATATGGTTTCTTGGCGAAATACGACCGCAGCGCCACCTACCTGGTCAAATTAAACCTGGTGAATCTGAACCATTGACAATTCCACCTGTAGACACACAGAAAATTTCATTAAAATCGGTCCAGCCATTTACGATTCTATAAAAAACATACAGACAAACATTAGAATGATATGAAATATATCACTTTGAATACGACATAACGATACAACCGGAAACCCATTCACACTATAAAACCAATAGAGGGATTAAACCAGCCCTAAAATTATTTTAATGTTCGGCATGGATCAGACCACGAATCTATTTACAATAATAAAAAGAATCTGAACAAAGTGATACAGAACTAACCTTAACGACAGCATCCTTTACACGCATCAACACATCCATAGGCTTGTTCCTCATGCCGGTGTGGTACGTGTAGTCCTCGGCAGGAGTGAGGTGCTGGTCCAAGCAAGCTGCAACTAATCTCTGGTAGCTTCGCGCAGTTCTATCGCTCAAGGCGTGCGAGAGCATCCCTGAAAAGGCGCCCTCGGCTACGGGGCGAGGCACGTGCTCACTCGCCAACAGCTCTGCACAAGTCGGCCGTAGGCTTGGCTCGTGGTTTAAAAGCCATCTGTTAACAATTACACTGATTTAAAACGAGATGGCGTTAGAAGTATATTTTTTCTTATATTAAATACTAGCTGTACCCGCGACTTCGTCGGTGTAGACGGCTTTGATATCATTCGTAAAAAGGTTTTTTTTTTATATAAAGTATCCTATGTTACTACTAATACCTCCAAGAATATGTGTACAAAGTTTTATGAAGATCAGTTAAGTATTTTTTACGTGAAAGCGTAACAAACAAACTTACATTCACATTTATAATATTAGTAAGGATGTAATTTTAAAGTGCCGAGTGACTCGATAGCCACCTGTAACACAATGAATGCAAGTAACAATCTTGACTGTACCAATGAGTTTGAGATGAGTTTCAGAACTTACAGTCATTAGTCACATCAGGAGTTTCTGAACTTACAGTCATTAGTCACATCAGGGCTTTAAGATGTAGGAAAACATTTAGAGGAAACCTGCATTTATGCCTATAAACATGCATACATTGAGAAGAAATTCAAAGACTTATGTATTGTCGTGCTTGAGTCACGGCGATGGACTATCTACTTACTATTAATACTACTACACTTATTTACGGTACTACTGCACATCTTTAACTACCCTTTTTTACGTTGGAACCATCTGCATAGGACTCTTACCGACGTTGGGGGAGTGTCGGACTCCTACTGACAAAAACCCACGGTATGTCTCCTCTTCGCCTTGAAAGGGGGTCACGCATACACGCGCGACCCCCCAGCGATTGGCCAATGGCCGCTGCTCTGTTGGGTCTAGATGGGGCGCGTAGAGAAAGCAAGTAACACCTACCTTATGACTAGAATCTGCTTGGAGTTTTCTTCCCTCTGAAAGTCTCTCGGCATCCTAATCTCCTTGTCCCGAAGGTCAGTAAGCACCATCATCCTCTCCATGCCAGTGTTCAATGGCGGGTGGAACATCTCGAACAATATGATCCCTAGCGAATATATGTCCACTTTCTGATTGTATATCACTTTTGTCGACGACTGTAGTAGCTCTGGAGCGACGTAAAGGGCGGTACCAATCTGGAATTGCGTGGGTTTCGCATCGTATAGGTATAGCCTTGTAACTATGTAGCTAGGACCCGCGGTATAACTGGTGACCTGACCGGTTTCTTAAACCTACCTCAGGCACCAGTCTCTCACAATTAAAGGAATTCACATAGCTGTGCATCATACAATAATTTAACTTCCCAGTTGCTAAGATGTTTTTGTGAGAGAAAATAAATGAAAGTATGACCAGCGTTAAATCCTACTAATATACTAAACGCCGAAAGAAGTCGTGGTGGCCGAATGGTTCGAGTCGTTGTCTGCGACACAAAGATCGCAAGTTCGAATCCCTATTACAATTAGTTTTCCTGAAACTAAGTACACTGATAAGTCACACCACGAGCTTTACGGTGAAGGAAAACATCGAGAGGAAACGTGCATACGTCTGAGAAGCGTCTGAGAAGCAATTCAAAGACGTATGTATAGTCGTGCTTGAGTAACGGCGATGGGCTTGCCATGTATTACCTATACACGTATTATTATACTAAACGCAAAAGATTGCAGGATGCGATTGGATGAAATTTGGCACAGATGTATAATTATGTACATAGGTATATATACGCTGTGGTCAGTGGAGACACCACGTAAGGTTTGATTTCATTGTAGTTGTTCATCAAGGTAACGTCTGTGCCAACTTTCAACCAATTCCGTTCAGCCGTTCTGCCATGATTTCAACTACCTAGGTCAATCGATTTGATCTAGGTAATATTCGATCATGGCATGGCGTTGAAACATCGAGAGCCAACATCTATAGGATATTACGAAGGCCATAAGTCTAAAAAAATATTTACCTGCCCAGTAAGAGAACCACCAAGATCTTCCTGATGTTTACTTTTATCTGTAAAACATACATTAAAATATGAACTTTATGCACACTACCAATAGAACTCACAATCATATTGGCAAAAACTTACCATGCGTCTGTAACGCAGCAAAAGCTTTAGTAGCCAAGCCAAAATCGCCTATCTTGACATGGTCGTTAGAGTCCAAAAAGATATTGACCGGCTTCAAATCTCTGTGTATCATGCCTCTTTGGTGTACATGAGCTAAGCCTTCGACAATCTCTCTGAAAAGTCTCCATGCTCTGAAGTTTTCTTGGTACAGGCCGTTGTCTATGGCTTGCCGTAGCGTGTGCTTCTCGCAAAACTCCATTTGTATATATAAGACTTGGCTGATCCTTGTCGATGGTGGTCTGATAGAGGGGACATCTTCGGAAGGTATCGTTTGCGACAAATTGTTCGCGTCCTCTTCGAACTCGACGCCGACGCTCGATTCTTCTTCTGGGCTATGAGGGGACAAGTAAAACCTATATATCATTACGCCTTCCACATGGGTCCCCATAAGGGGTGTGAAGTACACACCCACTTTTTGCCAGAGGAATATTTTAGACGCCAACGTGACAGACCTCACACAAGACTATAAATACATACGTATTTGAATTACTTCTCAAACG
>JACCPG010000583.1:35715-54203 GCA_016069955.1 Drepana arcuata
TTCACATTTGGTGAGAATGTTGAAAATCGAAAATGTAATCCGACTCTTGTTTTATTCAATAGCCGTGGTGGCCGAGTGGTTCGAATAGTTGCCTACGACACAATGATCGCAAGTTCAAATCGTAACTGTACCATTTTCTGAACTTGAGTACAGTGATTAGTCACACCACGAGCTTTATGGTGAAGAAAAACATCGAGAGGAAGCCTGCATACGTCTGAGGAGCAATTCAAAGGCGTATGTATAGTTGTGCTTGAGTAACGACGATGGACTCGTCATCTGTCACGTTGACGATTGACGTGAGGATATATAAACTACAATCTATGTATTGGTATAATTAAACTATTTACAATACCTTCCAGACTGTCCTCAGATTTCTTTATGGTCGGCGACTTAGTAATCACGCTGTCGTCACATTCCGGTTCGATAGTGGACTCAATCCAGGCGTTGTAATAGCGGACAACGTTCTCGTGATTTAATCTCGACAGGAGCTTCACCTCCCTAGTTATCTTCTTGTTCAATAGAACACTCTCCGGATTCAGTTTGATCCGTTTTATGGCGTAAAAACCACCGTCCAACTTGTTTTTTACCTATTAAATTCTGTTAATATTACTATTGCGAATTTACAATGTAGAAATAACCGTATGCTATTTCAAAGTTTTAAAGTAAATTAAAATTATACATAAATATATCCTCACAACCTTCCCGCAAGAGTCCCCGAACAGGTAGATGGAGGTGTATAGATAGTACCCACATACCTATTTTCGGCCAGAGATATATTTAAGGTGTCAACGTGACAGGGCGCGAGTCGCCTTCGAAAAAAAAAAGGCGTAGAGTAGAACAAATAAATATAAGTAAAGCTACCTTTAGGACATCACCGAACGCCCCTTTCCCCAACCACGTCAGGACTTCAAACTCGGCGTTGAGACGAGAGTGCCCGTTCGTTGCTGGACTGGAGTGCTGAATTTTCTTTACATCTTCATCATCCTGGAAAGCGGTTTTTAGATGAGTAATAAAATTTGGACCAATTTGAGAGCCGTGGTGTTCGAGTGGTTGAAGTAATTGCCTGCAACACAAATATTGCAAGGTTGAATGCCGACTGTACCAATGATTTTTTCTGACCTTAAGTACAGTGATTAGTCAACAAGCTTTACGGTGAAGGAGAACATCGAGAGTAAACCTGCAAACGCTTGCGAAGATATTCAAAATCGTATGTATAGTCGTGTTTAAGTACCAGCGACGGACTCGCTATCTGTCACGTTAGCACCTTAAATATATCTCTGGCGAAAATGGACGAAAATATGTGGGTCCCTGAAGGGGTAGGCAAACGTGTATAGGTAATACCCACACACCCACTTTCCGCCAGAGGTATATGAGGTGCCAACGTGACAGATGGCCAGTCCATCGCCGTTACTCAAGCACGACTATACATACACCTTTTTTTTAGTTCTTCTCAGACGTATGCAGGTTTCCTCTCGATGTTTTCCTTCACCGTAAAGCTCGTGGTGTGATTAATCACTTTACTTAAGTTCAGAAAAACTCATTGGTACAGTCGGGATTCGAACTTGCGACCTTTGCGTCGCAGGTAACTGCTCGAACCACTCGGCCACCACGGCTTCTAATTATATATTTACTAACAACAATATTACCTCTGAGCCACTACCAGCGTCAACTTTCTGGTGATCGCTGGGTGGCTTCAGCGGCGCGTCGACCAGGAACAAATGATTCACCAGCTGCTCTGCACTCCATTGGGTGTGCTCGTCTTCTGTAAGACATCTGCAATTACATTATTATTGTTATTACTTGTTGGCTGTCTGGTGGTCTGAGCTACGAGGCTGCAGGTCGCGGACGCGGGTTCCCACTGAAGGTGGTCTAAGGAACAAGAGTCTTTAGAACAGGAAAACTGGGAGTTATATGGTTTTGTTAATCCTGACAACAACGTTGCAATAAGACCAATAGCTTCTAAGATAGCAATAATACTAAATTATCTATTATAGGAAACTTGGTTTTATTGGATTTTTTTCAGTACCTATAAAAAATGCCGATGAGCCGTGGTGGCCGAGTGGTTCGAGCAGTTGCCTGCGACGCAAAGGTCGCAAGTTCGAATCCCGACTGTACCAATGAGTTTTTCTGAACTTAAGTACAGTGATTAGTACACCACGAGCTTTACGGTGAAGGAAAACATCGAGAGGAAACCTGCATATGTCTGAGAAGAAATTCAAAGGCGTATGTATAGTCGTGCTTGAGTAACGGCGATGGACTCGCCATCTGTCACGTTGGCACCTAATATACCTCTGGCGGAAAGTGGGTGTGTGGGTACTACCTATACACCTCTGCCTACCCCTTCGGGGACCCTTGTGGGAAGGCGTGAGGATATATTATTATTATTATTGTTATATTATATAAAAAATATTAAAACAGAAGTAGTCAGATTGTACATGTTTAATCAATTGTATTTTTGCTTTTACCCATTCCCCTTTTTTCCTAGTGCTTTTTTTTTCCTAGAAACTCCGTTTCTTTATATGCAGACAACATCCTCAATGTTCAAAAGGTACCTTGAAAAGAAATCCTTAGCTGAGCTGGGCAAGTCGGGCGGTATCTCCAGGTGACTCCGTTCTTGAGTGACTATGGAGAGAAGTACCTGTGCCGTCGCGTAGACATCTTGTACAGCTGTCTGTCTATCAGTAGGAAATATACATCAAATTAAGTAAATTAATAATAATGATAATAATAAATGCTGATAGATCGATTAGAGCGCCGCACAATGATTGTGGATATTACTGTCCCGCATGATGGGAATCTCGTGAAAGCCGAAAAAGACAAACAAATAAAATATTTGGACTTGGCTCACGAGATTGTCAGCATGTGGGATGTGGACTCTGCAATCATTGTGCCGATAGTAATAACGGCCAATGGCCTAATGGCAAAGAGCCTCGACCAACACCTCAAGAGGCTCTCGTTAGACAGTTGGATCAAGTGCCTGATGCAGAAAGCAGTGCTGCTCGAAACGGCACGTATTGTGAGGAGATTTCTTTCTCTGGGACCCTAGCCACCGGTACCTTGGACCCTGATCCCGATACCGGTGGGCCCCTATATTTTATATTTTTAAATATGTTTTTTTTTATATATATATTTAAAAATGTAATATATGAGACTTATTTCAAATAAAGAATAATAATAAAAAAAAGATTAAAAAAATACGTATACGACAAAAGGATAACTTCAACTAATGTAAGTAAAACTATTTAATTGTATTGTTTAACTCGTAAAAGTTTGTTATTTCAATTTTAGCGCCATCTAGTATACCTTGGCAGAACCAGTCAGCATATCAATTTAAAAATCAAAAGAAATTGAATAGTGTTTATACACAAGTACAGATGGCACTTTTTCCGTAACGCGTTACGTAAGGAAGCGAAAGTGAAGAAAAAGAAGGAAGAAAATAAAACTCACTTGTCACAACAGCTCTCCCCTTCTACAATATCAGCCAGCCACGCGTCGAGGCTCACACCCACCAACTTGACCCCCCCACACTTGTCCAAGTACACATTTTCGCACGTCACATCCCTATGTACCAGCCCAGCACTGTGCAACTCCTTCAACGCACTAAACACACCCGCACCGACGTGTCTCAGTAACTTTAAACTCTCGTACATTTCACTAAACTGCACTTTACTCCTTAAGAACTTTAACGATGTACCCAAGATGAAGTTCCTAAATATGTACACACTTGTAGTCCTGTTAGTTTGGTTACACATTTCTAAGGCCACGTAGGGGACTAGAGAAGCGTGTTGCAGCCTGCACATGGACCGTAGGTCTTGCTGCAAGGACGTTAATTGTTTGTTCCTCGTTTGGAAGTCGGTGGCAGGTCTTATGTCCCATTTCTTGGCGATGAGCCGATCGCCTGTATCGTCTTCTATTGCAAGGTAAGTAGTACAGCCGTTTGACGAGTGGCCTGCAAAGATATGATAGAAAAGAAAAATATATGATTAGCCACACCTCGAGCTTTACGGTGAAGGAAAACATCGAGAGGAAACCCGCATACGTGTGAGAAGACATTCAAAGGCGTATGTATATGCCTTTGAATGTCTATGAATAAGCCGTGGTGGCCGAGTGGTTCGAGCAGTTACCTGCGACGCAAAAGTCGCAAGTTCGAATCCCGACTGTACCAATGAGTTTTTCTGAACTTAAGTACAGTGATTAGTCACACCACGACCTTTACGGTGAAGGAAAACATCGAGAGGAAACCTGCATACGTCTGAGAAGAAGTTCAAAGGCGTATGTATAGTCGTGCTCGAGTAACGGCGATGGACTCGCCATCTGTCACATTGGCACCTAATATACCTCTGGCGGAAAGTGGGTGTGTGGGTATTACCTATACACCTCTGCCTACCCCTTCGGGGACCCATGTGGGAAGGCGTGAGGATATATTATATGTATATGCCATGCTCACTCAGCACACACATGTAGATATATACTTCGATGGGGAGCGAGCTATTAATAGGGACGTGTTGACATTCTTGGAGGGTCAGCTGTCGGCCCAAAGTTAGAATTAGATATAATTGTATTTAATTTAAAATGCCTAGTATGTAAGTGCTTTGGTTTATAATGCTGTTACAGATTGCGCGGCGAGAGTTTGGCTTTGACCTTCGGGTGAAGGGGATTACTGCGCATGGGTACTGTCACGCACACAATACTTTTCCTTTTTTATGTACCAGGTTGCATATTTTCCGTGCTTGCCTTTTTAAAACAATGTTTTTTTTACGCATTTTCAAATCACTTTTTAATATTTAACAAAAAAAAAACTTAACTGACAAACTTAAACAAACAAACTCAACAAATAATAACAATCGACAACAATAAACAATTAACGAAAATAGCAATTCACTTGTGAACGTGATTGTACAACAGGAGTGCGCGGTACGTCGTATCGATGCGGGAGGCAGGGAACGACTGGAGCGCCAATCAGAGCACCGCGTGCGCCTACACACCCACCCCGCAGCCCGCTAATTGCCCGTTGATACCCAATTTCTGATTTCTGCGCAATAACGGTCAAAGCCAAACTCTTATCGCGCGAGCTGTAACTTACATGTGTTTTGATTAATAAATAAATAAAGGCGTATGTATAGTCGTGCTTGAATAAGGGCGACTGACTCGCCATCTGTCACGTAGCACCTAAAATATATCTCAGCCATAAAGTAGGTATGTGGGTACTACCTATACACCTCTGCCTACGGGGACCCTATGGGAAGGCGTGAGGATATATAATATTATTATTACCTATACAATTTCCTATATAAACCTTCTTATTGTTCTTCTGCGTCACACGAAGGATCTGAACACCTCGGATGTTACAGTTGCACGGCACTTCGGCAGTCTTGCTGCGGGATACCTTCTTAGTCGGTGACAGCTTATCATCGGCGTAGCTATAATAAACATTACGAAATAAGTCGATACGATGGACTCGCCATCTGTCACGTTGGCACCTAATATACCTCTGGCGGAAAGTGGGTGTGTGGGTATTACTTATACACTTCTGCCTACCCCTTCGGGGACCCTTGTGGGAAGGCGTGAGGATATAGAAATAAGTCCATCGATCGGACGCTCAAGGACGGGAACGTCGAGAGTACTCGAAACCGACGGTGTATGAAGAGACTGATGAATGTAGACGAAGCGAAAGAGGTATGTAAGTCTAGAGAGAACAGGCGCTCTATACTATCTGACTACCCCGTTAGAGACCCGGCGTGATGATATGTCAGATGACAAAATAAGTCAGTTGGGTGTCACTGGACGCGCAGTTGGACCTTAGAAATATTCTATTAAATATACTATATTGTTTTAAATATTCAATTTAAAACAATATAGTATAATCTATCTAACTACTTTTTTATTATTAATACCACTAAAGTTGCAAACAACCACCAGGTGATGGCAAGCGGTTACCGTCGCCTTTGGACGAAATTTCATTAAAATAGGTCCAGCCGTTTAAGTTCAGTGTCAAACACACGCACAGAAGAAATATATATATATATATATATATATATCTTACACCTTCCCACAAGTGTCTCCGAAGGAGTACGGAGAGGTGTTTAGGTAGTACCCACACACCCACTTTCCGCCAGAGATAAATTAAAAAAAATTAAAACAATAATTTACTAAATCAACTCAGGTGTATCTCCTTGACCCTCATTGGAGCCTGTATCCTGGCTGATGCTGGACCGGTGGAGGCGCTTGCCGGCGCCGCGGAGTAACTCATGCCGCTTCTGTATCTCGCTTTTTATCTTTTGAAGCTGGTGATTAAGATAGAGATATATCAAAAGATAAGATAAGATAAGTTTTAGTTGATGACAAGCCTACGACCCACTTGAAGGTAAGCGGTTACCATACACTTATAATTAAGCAATACAGTTATTCTACTTTGATTTTACTTAAAACAGCAACACATCAGCAGTGTTTTTTGACTGAAAAGGTTTGATATTATAAAAAAACAAGATAATAATTAAAGATTTTAAATATACTTCACAGAAATAGTACTAGGTCTTATTTTACCTCTTCTTGTTTATCTAACAATAACATTTTCTCTTTCTCATTCTTCTGTTTCACCATTTCCTCGTAGAATGAGAGAGTCGGTTTATTATGGTCATGAAGGAATTGCTGAAAAATACAAAGAATACAGTTAACTTTCTCAATGGGGCATGTGTACAAATTTTCTGATGGTAATCGGTTACCAAGGTACTTTTAGTCAAAGTAAAGTAGGTAAAATATTACTCCTGCGATATTCATGAAAATTACATATACCTTAGTACTGTAATTAGCTTTTGTAATGTTTGCATGCAATAAAAATACATACATACCTACCTATAATCAAGCCAAGTCTCACGGCGTAGGCAGAGAGAGTCTCTACTGTCTCTGTCCAGCTCTCAATAAATATAAATTGATTTGATTGGACATCGCGAAAATATCCCCACGCCTTCCCACAAGGGTCCCCGAAGGGGTAGGCAGAGGTGTATAGGTAATACCCACACACCCACTTTCCGCCAGAGGTATTAGGTGCCAACGTGACAGATGGCGAGTCCATCGCCGTTACTCAAGCACGACTATACATACGCCTTTTGAATTTCTTCTCAGACGTATGCAGGTTTCCTCACGATGTTTTCCTTCACCGTAAAGCTCGTGGTGTGACTAATCACCGTACTTAAGTTCAGAAAAACTCATTGGTACAGTCGGGATTCGAACTTGCGACCTTTGCGTCGCAGGCAACTGCTCGAACCACTCGGCCACCACGGCTTATTATAAAAAATATCATTTCAAAGTAATGCATATTAAATAACCTAGCAGGAAGCTCTTATAAGTCCCCCACAGACTAGGATGATTCAATTGGTATAGCAGTATTCTTGAGAGTCATAATTGCTCGCAAAGTAAATAGTATCTTGAATAAACCATTGTTCTGCAAAACTGACAGCTGTGCCAATAAACGAGCACCATTAACTGGTTAATATTAAGGAATACTCTCTTTGTCTTGTTCTTCTTTACAAAGCAAATAAGTTGAGGATTGGATACAAAGGATTTACAAATACTAACAGAGAAAACAGAGTATAGGTAAATATCATTGGACGGAGTAAACAAATGCAATACAATTTGTTAAGTGTGGATTCATGGCTGAAAGGTTGGGAGGATGTTTGCTATGCAATCATGCCGTGACTGTATGAAATTTGGCACACAGATAAATTATGAGCAGGATTAACACAAAGGATATTTTTCTGCAGAAAGAACTTCCAATTAATTCAAATTCTACACAAGTGAAACCGCGTGGCATAGATAATATTATATAAACCTGGCTATATATAATATCTATTTATATATAATTGTTAAGTTGTTTTGTGAATGCTTCCAAAACACAACACACCAATTGAGCTCAAATAACAAAACACAATGTACAATCTGCTAGGAGAATTGCTTATTTGGAATTTCCACATCAGTAGGATTTTTTAAATGTGCCCCAGCTAAGAGTGGGTCCAATTAGTTAGTTATTTATATACAAAGATGCATGGTACATATGAGCAGAGAAGAGAAAAAGAAAAGATGAGTGAAGACAGGTTGTCAATACAGTGTATATCAAGACAAGACTTAAAGAAGGGAATACTCAAATAGCTGTTAGTATGTATGAAGAGCCTGATGAATGTGTATGAAGCAAAAGAAGTCTCTAGCCTAGAGAAGCCTAGTTTTTGCCCCTCTAGAGAGGACTGGTGTTCTACTTTCTCTGCCTACACAGTAAGGGACTCAGCGTGATAATATGGATAGTGAACATAAGTTAAAACCTTTATGAACCTGTGCATGCTGAGCCAGTTGGAATATCATTACTTCCCCGCACTGTTCAGTAGCCAATGCTTCCAATTCAGCCACCAATTTGTTTGCATTCTCTGTTGATAGCCCATGTACCTTGTTGATGGATATACTTGGAGGCCTAGTAATATAACATAACCTTATTATTAGGAGCAAAAATATTTATAATTACATCTAATATTTGCATAGAAATATTTATGTATATTTATAAAAAAAAGGTTTATCAAAAAGTCATACATATAAAGAGGTGTTAAAAGGCTTCTAATTTAAAACTTTCCCTCAATCTTAATATTAAAAAATTATGCATCATGCTATGGACTCCTAAACTACTTAACCGATTTTAATTATTATCATAACAAAAACCTTAGCCACAGCAACGCATGGCCGACCTGGCCATGCATTGTTTAAATAAAAGCTCCCTTGCAAGCCAGAACCACTTTAAGCCGAGTTCTAAGCCATACAGGGGTGTCCTCAGATTTTATTTGCTTAGCACCTAAGAAGTGTCAGGCTAGAAGCCTTTGCTCTCGCCATTGTTTGGCTAAGAAGCAAAAATTCTGGAAACCCTTGCTATGAGAGATAATTAAAAAGTCTTGAATTCTAATAATAAATAATATATTCTTCCCCAGGCCTTTCCACAAGGTTCATTTAACATACAGGATTCCAGTGTACTTTACACTATAAAGACAATAATATCATTTTTATTAACTTTCTTATGGAACTCGTGAAGTTTAATGTTAGTATTGTGTACGAAAATGTATAAAAAGCATACTTGCAAGCAAATTTTATACATAAATGTTTGGCAAACAAGCAAGCCAAGCATATGGCCAGCCCATTTCATATGAGTAACCCATACTATTCAGAATTATTATAATATATCTTCACACCTTCCCACAAAGGTCCCCAAATGGTTGAACTATGTACTCAGACACCCACTTTTTGCTGGAATTATATTTTAGGAGCCAAGGTGACAGATGACTATTTTATAGTATTATAATCAGACAAAATACTACTTACTTGTCAGGATACATATTGCAGCATTTAAAGTGCAAAGTGACAGAACAGTGGACTCCTTTCACATCAGAATTGTGAAGAGGATTCAGTGTTAGCAACAAGTCCAGAGGCCTCCACACCTTCCAAGCTATATTCTCTCTGTTGTCCACCACTGCATCTCCATATATGGCCTGGAGATCATACAAGAATTTAATGCATCAATAAGTAATAAACGAATGCCTTGGGACCCAGTACTAATAACCGATCAGGTTAAAGTAATTCTCTTATAAGAAAATAATTATATACTTTGGAATTTTGTTACATTACCTCCTTACTTATACTCAGGTGAGTATAAGGGTGTATCCCATTTAGATAAGTTGCCGGTGTAAACTTATTTTACAATGCGATAATAAAGCCATGAGACCGATAACTAAATTCTTATAAATATAATGCCAAAAACAATAAAATAACCTGTAAGGCTGCGAGTTCATTATCCTGCCGTTCTTCGTTGGTCTCGTCACTCATGATAATTTTATAACACTGACATAGCTTAATACTAAAGTCGTCGCAATAAAATACTGATAATTGCTATTTTGGCTGCGTATTTATTAAATAAATAGACAAAATAGTCGGAATCGTAGAACATCAAAGAATTTAATAATATACACACAGATGAGATGACATATGTGACGTAAATGTGACAGTAGATTCTAGCTAATAACTACACATTATTTGTCTGTGAGTCCGTGAAGAAGCTATGCAAATGCTAACAAATATTGTATTATCATCATTTGAATCTGTTTCTTGCGGTTGCTTTCTTTGCGGTTGAAACTCTAGGACCCTGGGGTACTGAGGCTCACCATCTTTTTAAATAGGTCTCGCTTCGTGTAATTGAGACCTCTCATGACAGGACGTGGGCTGAACATCTCGCTCAGAGAATCAGTGTTATTGCTATCCAGTGTGGCAATGCTGCCAATTTTCTTTGCACGTTGCCGCGGGATACAGTTTTGAGTCAAATATTTGTTCTACCTAGAACTGCCTTTTTTAAATAAAAAAACTGCGTGGTACAGCTGGTGAGGCAGCTATGTTATCTATATACCTATATAAAAAATTATGTTTGTATGTCCTTTATAGAATCGTAATCAGGCTTTGAGTATCATTTTTTAGATATATTTTGGATATGTTAAGTGAAGCTTACCACAATATATTAGTGAAAATCACATCTAAATCGCATAAGCCGTTTCTGAGATTAGCGTGAACATACGTACGGACAAAAATTCTTACAAAAGTGTTTTTCAGGGTTCTGTTTGCGTTGATAAAGATCCCAATAATATTTTTTCTCATATATCTTCCACGAACATCCGTATGATTTTTATTAAATAGAGATAGAATAATTATGGTCTAATTTCGACCACTGGGCGACCACTATGTAGAAATAAATACATAAGTTTGTGGAGAATTTATGTACATAGCCCCAAATTAAGCTATGCTGGTCTTATGATAATATATATCCTCACGCCTTCCCACAAGGGGGGACCCTTGTGGGAAGGGGTAGGCAGAGGTGTATAGGTAACCTACACACCCACTTTCCGCCAGAGGTATATTAGGTGCCATACGGGAACTAGAAAACTATAAATTAACTTTTATAGATAGATATTCTTATATACATAAATAAATATTAAGCCTTGGTGGAAGAGTGGTTCGAGTAGTTGCCTGCGGCACAAAGATCGCAAGTTTAAATCCCGACTGTACCAATGAGTTTTCCTGAACTTAAGTACAGTGATTAGTCACACCACGAGTTTTACAGTAAAGGAAAACATCGAGAGGAAGCCTGCATACGTCTGAGAAGCAATCAAAATGCGTATGTATTTCTGCTTTAGTAACGGCCATGGTCTCGCCATCTGTCACATTACCATCTAAAATATATCTCTGGCAGAAAGTGGGTGTATGGGTACTACGTATACACCTGTGCCTACCCCTTCGTTGACCCTTATGGGAAGGCGGGAGAAATATTCAGGACATCCAAAGATTCCTGCAGGGTCGGCAGCGCGCGAGTGATACCCCTGGTGTTGCAAGCGTCCATAGGCGGCGGTAACCGCTTACCATCAGGCGGACCGCATGCTTGTTTGTCACCCATGTGGTATAAAAAAAAACCTACTCGTGTTCATTACATAAATATCTGCCCCTAGCGGGAATCGAACCTTTGGCTTTGCAGTAAGCGCTAATGTTACCAACCTAAGCTATTGAGATAATAGAATAAAACAACAAGCAATTCAAATGATACTCAGTAATATATTGAATAAACAGTGCTAAGTAACCGTCTGTAAATTTATCAAACATGAACTTATAAATGTTAGATTCTTCAGCAGCTAAAACATATGTTAGGATAGGGTAGTTTGTCGTTCACAATATCAACCATGATTGGGGCAATTATATTTCTACCCCAATTTCCGACGCTATCCCAGATCCTGCTCGGTGTGTACTGAAAGTGAAAGTATTTATTTATTTATTTTCAACTCACTTACTACTATTTTTACAGGATGCTCCCATTATATACAAATATATTATTTACACACGCACTTACACAAAAACAAAACTGAATTTTATTATATATTAATTATTTTTTTATCCCTCTTCGAAAAATGTGCGGCGTAACGATATTAGATCGAATCCACGATAAAGAGATTCGCAAATCAACTGGCGTGAATGAGGGCGTGATTGTAAAGATGAAGAAAGGCATGTTACGTTGGTTTGGACACATAGAAAGGATGAGTGAAGAAAGATTGACGAAACAGATATACAAAGCAAAAGTGTGTGCAAGAAGAGGCAGAGGAAGGCCACGTTCCAACTACCTGGTTCAAATAGATCGGACTCTCAAGGACGGGAACGAAAAGAGTACTCGAAACCGACGAGCATGTATGAAATTACTGATAAATGTGGACGAAGAGAAAGAGGTATGTAAGTCTAGAGAGAACTGGCGCTCTATACTCTCTGCCTACCCCGTTAGGGACTTGGCGTGATGATATGTATGTATGTACTACTTTAACTACTCAGCTCTACGGATATAATCATAATATGATTACTTAGTTCTAGGATACATTTTAGTCTGCAAACAATATATATATTGTTAAATTATCGTAATATCTCCGACATATATATATATATATATATATCTCTAAATTGATATAGTCTATGGACTGAAGTTTGATTGTAAAAACTTACTCGTCTTGACAGAAATTGAGTAACATGGTTTGCAGGCATGTATATCATCCCACCTAGTCCTCCAGATAAGCTGTTCAACGTTGAGGTTGCAGTGATTTCATTTGTATATAAATTCCTCATAATCTGAAAAGAATTGCGTCTTAAAATATTTTGTAGGTAGATGTACCCTGGGACATCACTTACGTTCAATTTATACAAGTTAAACTATGCATTTATGTATATTTATCCTCACGCCTTCCCACAAGGGTCCTCTTGGGGTAGGCAGAGGTGTATAGGTAATACCCACACACCCACTTTCCGCCAGATGTATATTTGGTGCCAACGTGACCGTTACTCAAGCACGACTATTCATACGCCTTTGAATTTCTTCTCAGACGTATGCAGGTTTCCTCTCGATTATTTCCTTCACCGTAAAGTTCGTGGTGTGACTAATCACTGTACTTAAGTTCAGAAAAACTCATTGGTACAGTCGGGATTCGAACTTGCGACCTTTGCGTCGCAAGCAACTGCTCGAACCACTCGGCCACCACGGCTCTGCATGCATTTATAAGCTACATGAAAATTTTATAACATAATGTAGTTATTCTGTCGACAGAAGATTCAAAATTAGGATCTTGGTATACTGCTAGTGCTTCTAAGGCGCTGCGCGAGTACCTGCAGCAGGTACGTCAAACGTTCAGAGTTGCCAGTTTATGTAACCTGTTGCATTTCAGTCAAAAGAAATCAAACCTCTTGATAGGCATCAATAAATATATCTATATAATATACTAATATACCTCTGACGGAATGTGGGTGTTTGGGTATTACCGGAAAGTGGGTGTGTGGGTATTACCTATACACCTCTGCCTACCCCTTCGGGGACCCTTGTGGGAAGGCGTGAATATATATTATTATTAAATATACGATCGAGTGTAAAAAAAATCCTGAAACTCGATCGCAGCGCCCTTTCAATTGTGAATTTAAACCATTCCCGAATCCACCTAAAGACGCACAGAAAATTTCATTCAATCCGGTCCACCCGTTTATGAGGAGTTCAGTGACATACACATGCATAGAACAAAAATATATATAAAGATAAGAAAAACATAGAAAATCCATGGTAAAGTAAATTAGAGGACTATAAACAAAAAGAAGACTTTTAACGTTTCGTGATTTATAGTTAATGCAATAATAAATAGTATTTCCCTTCACGCAACTTCACAGCTATCGTGTGGTCTAAACTCTTTTTCTTAAATTTGCTCGTCTAAGAATTACAGTCGATTCAATTGTGATTGATATTTTTCACCATTTTGAACATCACTTACCGCCAACTGATAAGCAATAGTGGTATGCGTAAACACACCTGTGTACCGCTGCAACTCTTCGCCTGTAATGTTAGCCAATACGTCAAAGCCAACCTTTACGTTGTGCATATTCAGGCGTCCCCTGACTGTAGCCACTGGAGTTATCTCTCCATCGATAGACCAACTGGAGGTCAATTGTTCAATGTTCGTGATGTCTAGTTTCTGGATGGAAACCACGAACCCGTTTGTGTATGTGACGTCACCGATCAGTTGCCAGTTGTATAAAGAAAGACTGGAACAAAGAATAAATAACCGACCGATGCATTTCCGTCCTCGCCGGCGAGGCTCGCCGCAAAATAAGCCGTAATCCAGCAACTCTCAAGGTCCGTACCCCACAGGGTATGCCCTTAGCTGTGTTTTCTTAGCACATTAAAGTGCCTGGCTGGAGGCCTAGGTCTCGCCATTGCCCGGTTAAGTAGCAAAAGTTCCCAGAACTAACGCTACGAGAGTCAATACAAAAAAAAAGAGAAAATAAGATGCATTGTTTTGCGAATCAGTATTGCCATACAAAGTTCAACCGATTTAATTATTCAATTTTTTTCTATTGTAAGTTATGAATCATTCGTTTTCTATTTCATCAAGTGCGATATCTCGAGATAAATCGTCAATGTATATAACCTCATGTGCCTTGCGATCACTAGTTACGCACCGACTCCAGTTACTCTCTGCCATACAAAAACTTACTTAAAGGTATCTGTCACATCGTCCAATTTCAGATTACACCATTCCCTTCTTTCCAATTCGTGTATGGTTTCCTGCATAAGTTCCATGAAAAATTCCGTGTGATTATCGACACGGGCTCTGCTCACTAAAATATTTAAGTAAATATATAAAAAATATCGATGCAACTTTGAATTTTACAAAATTGAATACAGCTGTTAGCCGTGGTGGCCGAGTGGTTCGAGTAATTGCCTTCGGCATAAAGATCGCAAGTTCGAATCCCGACTGTACAAATGACATTTTCTTAATTTAAGTACAGTAATTAGTCTCACCGCGAGCTGTACGGTTAAGAAAAACATCTGGAGGAAACCTGCATTGGTTTAAGAAGAAACTCAAATATGTATGTATCTCGACTATACATACATATTTATAAATAGGTTTGAGAAGAAATTCAAATGTATTTATGAAGGTAGAAGGAAGGTAAAGGCGATGGACTTGTCATCTGTCATGTTGGCACTTAATATGTCGTGGTGGATACTACCTAGTCACCTCTGCCTACTCCTTCGGGGACCCTTGTGGTAAGGCATGAACGCTTATTACAATGCAACAAAGTTGGTAAAAAACAATATTAGTTCAATAAGTATTTGATAGTCGCTTACCCCATGTTTGACCAGAGACGGATGCAAGAAGAAAGAGGAAAATTAATATCTGCATAATTCAAAATGGCACTGCACACGTATGTCTTTTTATTTTAGAAAATCAACGTTAAGACTATACCTATAACGACAATTAATTACCGTGAACTATAAAGTACATTGATCGGTAATTTACAGATTAGATATAACATTTAAAAATCTTCGAAAATATCTATAAGTCCAGTTTAATTACTTTATTAATCTATCAACGTCAAAATTTGCTCACGCATTGATTAATGTATTACTTTGGTTCGTGTACCCTATTATCTCTACATAGTATAAACTAGCTTCCCGCCGTCTGTACGTCGATCTTTTAAACTAAGCAACGGATTTTAAAGTCGTTTTCACCAGTTTAGATATTAAAACCAATATTATTTATTGGTTTATTCTACGTACATATCTTCACATAGAAACCATGACGGAGAAGACAGGGGTGTAGACCGCGAGTTCTCTCGAGACATACATCTCAATACATATCTCTTACGCTTCATCCACATTCATCAGTATCTTCACACATATTTGCCGGTTCCGTCTAGTCAAGGTTAACATTTACGGAACGTCGATAAAGCGAACGAAGTAAACTTGCCTAGAGAGATCTCGCTATTTACTCCCTCCGCCTACCCCGTGAGGGACTCGACGTGGTGACATATATGTATGCAAGATATCTAAGTATTTAATCTATTTTAATAATCCACGATCGTGAAGCAATATCTTATCATAAATATTTTATGATATATCTATTTAATTGCACTTTGAACCAATCTACGATTTGTTATACTTGGTGTAAATATACTGTTTGAAGATCGTCGCAACAAAATGCTGGTGAAGTTATTGGGGTTGGTCCTCATAATAGGATTTACTTATAGTCAAACTGGTAAGCAATTTGATGTCACAAAGTTTTGAAATTATTTATCAATCACTAAGGAAGCGTACAAGCTAACCCACTTGAGTGTAAGCGATTACCGTAGCATTGCTACGTCAGGAGTATCAAGCGGCTTGCCAAAGTAATGTATACATACATACATACACATAATCACGCTTCTTTCCCGTAGGGTAGGTAAAGTAATGGGTGGCTTAAATTAGTGTCTAATAATTAAACAGACATACAGACAGACAGGCAGTCAAAAATTGTTAATAATTGTTTATGTACCTACCGTGTATGCATTTAGTAAATAGCTGTTATTTTAATATTACAAACAGACACTCAAATTTTATTCATTTGTATAGAATTATTTATATTACAAAATTTTTTTTTATACAACAATAGTGGCAAACAAGCATACGGCCCACCTGATGGGAAACGGTTACCGTAGCCTATTTACGCTAACGATACTAAAGTATCACTTGCGCGCTGCCACTCTGTGTACGGAGAGTTATTATACTGTGTTGGCAGGATAATATAGGACTAATCCCTCTGCTGCCAACACGGTACAACAATCCCCAAAGAGCTCATTACTGGAGACCTTATTCACCGCGTAGTAATTTGTATTATTAATAAAATAATAAAAATTAATTGTGTTATTTGGCTACGGACTTCTATAAGGTGGAGGTCCTGCCCCAGTCGGGCAGCTCTAAATTCGAACGGAAATCACCGTTATGCCCTACCTCTCTTCTAGCATAACTACCTAGCTAGATTAGCTGTAGATTTATTAATGTTTGAACACGCTAATCTCGGCAATAACCCATCCGATTTAAAATATATGTTTGCATTAGATAGCCCGCTCATTGAGGAAGACTATACGAGTATATATGATCATGCTACGACTCAAAGGAGCATTTAAATTTAATGCGGCAGCAACCACTTGTATTTGTACCAACTAGTTAAAATAATAAGTTTTTTTTGGTTTTTCAGTATCCAACGTGCGTTTGATTGATCACAGGGAATACATGACGGAAGTGTTGAGGGAAGTTGTCAAAATCGTCGAGGATCGAGAGTGGTGCAACTTAAAACTTTCTGATATATCTGTAGCTTTGAAGTAAGTACATCAACTTTGAAATATTCGAGAGATCAAGGTACAATGGGTTCGTTTAAAATCAGAGCCATCTCTCGGCTGCAGTCTTAAACTAATCTGTGTTTCTGCGTTGGCAATGATAACCATCGTCTCTTGGATCTGTTGGATGGATGGATGATGGATGGATGATGGATGATGATGGATGCTTTCGGCCTAATATTTCTATCCTTTACAATTACTAGTAAAATAACATTACGTATTTTATTTTTTATAATTGTTTGAGTAACTTGTTAATTATCACATTCATTCTGCTCTAACGCCAAGCTTTTTGGGGTCGGGGCTGTTATATCTTTTCGTCCATCATCTGTTTCAAGTCCTCTACATCATTCGCACAATGCGTCTTTTTATTCTGTATTCTTTCTGTAGCCCCCCAAAAAGCCTAGTCTTCAAACCATCGGTATCCAAGGCCGTTCTTGCCATATTTATTGTCCTCACTCCTTGCCTATACCATCATGTGTTTGCCCTTGACCTTTCATATCGACACTGCTGCTTCTTACAGGTTTCTTCTAACGAACTCATTTCTCTTCTTGTCTCCTAATGGTATCAAATATCTGAGTAGGTATCATATAAACACTAGCCTTATAATTCGAGTACCATAAGATAACGAAGAACTTCCTACTGTTTTGTATCTTTCCTCCGTGGTGTTTTTAAAGGGCTCGAAAAAAATTTGAAATATCTCTTTTCAGTGAAACCGTAATTGAAACCGACGTAATCGGCACAGTGTACTACAGAAACGGGTTCGTGGTGTCAATCCAGCGAATAGACATATTAGATTCCAGTCTCCAGCAGACCTGGGCTTGGACTGAGTCCACAGCCAATGGCACTGTTACAGTCCGAGGTACCATACGGATGCACAGTGTCAAGTTGGGTTATGATGTCGAAGCCGACTTGGTTGATGGACTGAGGCGATATACTGGGGAATACACACATCCTCTAATTTCCTTTGATTTTTCTGTAAGTAAGGGACTCAAGTAAGAGTGGTGGTCGGGCTTCTTACATTTGAATTCTAAAGCAATTTTTTTTATATCCTATCATTTACATCCTATCTATAGAGTGGGGGAGTAAGGAACGTGTGGAAGATACTTACGTTAGGTTTCAGTGTGTTTCTAAGTTTAGTGTTATTTTGTTGAAATTGTTCCTACTAACATCCTTACTAATATTATAAATGTGAATGTAAGTTTGTTTGTTACGCTTTCACGTAAAAACTACATAACCGATTATCATGAAAG